>JASDQU010735056.1:29426-46795 GCA_032191745.1 Picea mariana
CATATTTTGAATGTTCCTAAATTTTCTGAATATTGCTGTTGGGTTGCATCCGGGCTTCATGCAATGCTGCTTCTCCAGTCATGGCCGTTGAGCTGGACCTGATAATGCGGCTTCCTGAAGGAAACAATGTGGCTCTGCGCCATGAAGGCCGGAACACATTCGGAGATCTTGATTTCTTGCATTTTTAGTTCGTTGAGCCTCTGAACATACTCGTGAACGTATATCAAATCCCAAATGACAGCCATTCCTCCCGGCTGGAGAACCCTTACCATTTCTTGGAGCGCTTTCGTGCGCTCAGCTGCGGCGGCGGCGGAGCTCTTGTGCCCGAATTCCTTGCCCACTGTGTGGAGAAAACCGGCGGAGACCACGACGTCGAAGTAATTGTCCATGAACGGCAAGTTTCGGGCGTCCCCGCTTCGGCAAGTGACGTATTCTTGGACTCCTTCAATGGCCGCCGTTCTCAGCGTGGACGACATGGTTTCTTGCCCGTCACGCCAGAGATCGATTCCCACTATTCGCCCGCTGCTGCCTTCTTTCTTCAGCTGCATTGCCACGGCATTGAGAAGAATCCCGCGCCCGCACCCGACGTCCAAAGCGGTTTTCACGTTGCACCAGTCGCCCACCATGCCCACCATTTTCTGCGACATCTGCCAATGGAGAATAACGTTGGAATGCCAGTCGTTTGCCGCTTTGGAGAACAATCCCATGGCAACCAGAGCCATTAGAGAGCCTGCCAAGCCAGCTGCGACTCTCCAGGTTTTAATGGAGAGGAACGGGACGGATCTGGCCAAGAAATGACAGATTTGGCCGAAGTAGGACAGCAGTAGAAACGATAAAACGCTGAGCACAAAGCCTCGGAGGAGAGTTAACAGCACAGAATGCCATTCGCCTGTTCCATAGATACTGTGGATTTGCAGCCAGGTCCTGTCTGCCTTCCCCATTGTGTGTGGAAAAAAAATCCCCAAGTCCCTTTGTGTTATCCCAGATCAGTAAACCATCTCAATTCTCATTATGGCAGAAAAAATAACCAGATTTCTGAACCCTCTCGGTCGTTTCCGCTAGATGAACGGTGAGAATAACCAACTGGGCACGCGTGAGTCAAATTGGTATTGTTAGTCAAAGATTGTCCATGTGCTTCGAAAAGATCAATTTCTTCGAAAGAAAATCATTTCTTCTTAAATTGGGTTTAATTGGGTTTAAAATTAAGTTAAATGATTTATTTAAATATATTTAACAGCGTAATTTTATTTTAAATTATATATTCAGTTTTTTTTAATATTGTAATTTTATTTTAAATAATTTATTTTATTTATTTAAAATAATTGGAAGGTGAAGATGAAAAACATTTCTTTTATATTCTCCAATGTATACTAGATTATATCTCAATTTCAAAATATTTTTCATACTACCAATTTTCCTAACCTTTTAACTTAATAAAACTATGGTGATCTCGGAAAGCTTTTCTTAATGTTTTTCAAACATAAAAACAAAATTCTAAAGAATTGCAAGTAATCCCTTACCTCCAAATAAAAGAAAAAAAAATTAACATCTTTAATAATAAAAAATAACCAATTTACTATTAGTGGACATTAATCATCATCATCAATTAATACCCACTACACTGAATTAATTATTTTTTATTATTAAAGATGTTAATTTCTTTTTATTTTTATTTATTAAATTATTTTATTTTATACTAAGTTGTAAATTACATTTTTCTTTATAATTAAAACATCATTTATTTAATTATTAAATTTTCTCGTTCATATATAAAAAAATGTATTTTAAAAATATTTTTTTATAGAATATATTTTAAAAATATTTTTTGAAATTATTTCTCATTAATTTATGATCCATATTTATGAATATTAATTACAATTAACTATTTTTTTATTATTTTTAAATAATTTATTTAATATTTATTTTATCATATAATTTAAAAAAAATAAAATTAAAATTAATTAAATAACATAACATTAATTATCATCATTACTCAACTTCAACTTGCACCACTCACTAGAAATTCTCATAACATCACCCATCTCAAAAGTCATCTAACTCAAACATACTTATTGACATTTTAGTTAATTCTATTTCACTCAACTATACCACATTACCATTACTTTTTACACACTTCTTCCATCCACTAATAACTTATGCCAAGTCATAATTACTTTACTTAACAACATAGTTTTTTTAACTAAAACAATCAGTTTTATGGAATACATATATATAAACTTAAACTTATTTGAAGAATTTTCACATTAATTTTTTAACTAAAACGGTCACTTTTATGGAACATTTACAAATTAAAAATCATTAAATACAATGCATGCAGTATATAAACTTATTTGAAAAGTTTTCACATTAATTTTTTAACAAAAAAAAATTCAGTTTTATGGAACATTTACAAATTTTATATATATATATATATATATATATATATATATATATATATATATATAAACTCATTAAATACAATGCATGCCGTATATAAACTTATTTGAAAAGTTTTCACATTAGGATAGATTTATGTATGTAAAACCCGTAGTAACCAAATATGAAGGCTCTCCTTTTTAAGGTAGTTATGTATAAATCCTTCCACCATTGGAAACTTAAAACAATCAAAAGACCTTTTCTCAAGCGCCAATAAGGTGGGGACAAATTACAAGTATGTTAATGTATATTTTAATTTAATTATAAAAGTCATAGTTTTGAAAACAATTTTAAAGGTAATAAAGTTATTTTTGTGGCACTAAGAAAGTTGAAAATGAGGGGCAGGGGTGTTGGTCTATTGGCAACTGCACATTCTGTTAAGATAGTTAAGCAAGTCATTGGTTCAAGCCTCGACTAAACGTGCACAAAGGTTGTGCCCCCAACTAACCCATCAACAATTACACTCGTGTAAGCTGGACAGGATGGTTAGACAAGTTGGGGATCCGGGATGAGTTGGAGATTTGGCTCCTTATTCTCGCAGGTTGTGAGCGAAGGTTAGAATTGGTCTCTCTCTTTCCCAATGTGATTTGTTGAACCTTGTTGACAATGTCGAGAGTGTGGGAGAGAGGGAGGTTGCGCAAAGCCTGTGGCTCCCAACAACACACCCCCATGCAGCAGTATGTCGACATGCTTCAATCTAGACCGGAGAACTAGTAGGAGGACTCTCCTTCGACTCCTCACGCACCCCATTTGCCCATCTTGCCTCCAGTAAAGGAGGTCTTAGAATGGGGATGTCAAGTTGAATGGGTCACAGATGAGGGGTTGGTCCCTCCCCCATCAAGGCAACATCTGATTGGATTTGAAGGCTCCTGCAGGTCCGACTTCTTTCACAGAGGAATCCCTTCCCCTCATCAACGACACTTAGATTGTGAAGAGAAGTACCCTGCTAACGACCCGAGTGGAGGAGGGTTGACGAAGGACCAAATTCAACTCATCTTCGGCATGCGTTGAAAGATGGAAGATATGAACCTCAAAATGGACCAATTGGATGAAAAATCTCACTGATGCTTTGCCAACAAGCCAATTAGATGTTCAATCAATAAGAACATGACCACTCCTCCATGCAGGAGACCTCCATGGACATGTTGATCTGGTTTCCATTCGGTGACTAGGTTTCCTCGTAACAATAATTCATTATATGGTGTTTTGGGTGTATTTTTATACTCTCTATCTTGTGACTAGGTTCCCTCGTAACAATAATTCATTATATGGTGTTTTGGGTGTTTTTTATACTCTCTATCATGCAGTCTTTGTTTACTTCTCTATTTGTTATATCATGGTATAGAAACACAATTACAATTTGGCTTAGGAGGACAATCCATTATGCTTTTGACTTATGGAAGGGCTTGGGTTGGTTTCCATCTATGGCAACCCAAGCTTGTGCAAATTGCATGTAGTCTTTTGAAGAATTATAGAAGGTAATACAATGCTTACTTGATCACTTGATTTATTATGATCATATTTGGGTAGAGAGGATGTGTGACTGTGGAAACTCTAGCTGCAGCGGTGTAGGTCTACCTCTTTCTTTCTTTAGTGATCCTGATTATTTTCGGCACAAAATGAGAGCAGAGATATAACACAGAAATATACAGAGATATTGCAAGAGAGAGAACAATATAACAAAAATGTATCATAGATGCCACCATAAACACATAGATACAGTAATACACGATTTCTATTAATGAAATAAATGTACAGAGACTGTAGAAATACAGAGTGAAAGACTCCCTAAAATGGTGGCAGCTACTCGCATTCGCTAGAAGATCATTACAATGAGGCTCTAAAGGCTTTTTTATAATAAAAAGGAATGCCAAAAACCCTATACATCCAAAAAACCTAACCCTAGGAGGTGAAGCGCCAAAAGCATGTGGGCCTCGTTTGGGTAAGTTAGTAGATCAATTTCTCGGGGTCGTAACTTTTGCATACGATCTCCGTTTTAGGTGCATGATAGCCCGTTGGAAAGGTATCACCGAGGAGATTCATTTTGGGGGAAATATTGAAATAACTTACACATTGAAAACCCATTTTGCCAAAAAACGTTGTTTAGGGCCTCAAAATGGCCTCAGAAGTTAAAAACTGCTAAAAATAGTAAATTACCAAAATTGCCAGAAAACTATTTTGAGCTAGTTGGAAAAGATGGGTGGCCACCGATATCCACCTCGATCAATCCTCCCTCCTTAGCAAGCAATGGTCTCCATTGTGTTGATTTCCCTTGGGAGAGAGAAAAGCGTTTGTTGAATGTGCATCTTGATGAATTACTTGCCTTGTTGGAGAAGTTGTGCTGCTTAGCTTGTTGAAGGTTGTCACAAACATATGTCTGGAAGGGTTGGACATTTTTAACCAGTCTGGCTACATGAGATGCCTATGTGAAGAAGGAATATTTGTGCTTTGTTGCAATCTTGTTGACCTGCTTCTGTTGGATAAAAGGTGCTTGGGGTGAGGCTGTAGTGGTTGTAGTGTCCTTATGTTCCCCTTTTGAACAGATTGTGAAGAAGATGAATTTTGTAGTATCAGATACTACCTTGCGGCATTGTTTAGGTGGAACAATAGTTGGAACTACCTCTTGTATTCTGTAGAGATGACCCCCCAAAGTAACAATGACACTATGGGTTCGAGACTCAGAAACAACATGGCGTCTCCACATATATGGTTGGCCCAAGACGACATCACAGAAATCCAGTGGGGAAACATCACATAATACCTCATCCTTGAAGGGTTGGATGTCGTATGACAATCAACACTATTGGTCGACACAGAGATATTGTCCTTGGCGAAGCCGCCCAATGTTGTATAGTTGCGGGTGCGGTGTTGTCGACAATCCCAGCTATTTGACAACCTCTGCTGAGATGAGGTTCTTCTGGCTTCCGCTACCAACAATAAAATGCATCGAGGTCCCCTTCACCCACATCTGTGAATGAAAAATGTGCCCCCCCTCTTCAAGATTTGTTGGTTCTTCTGGTTGAATTGTTACAGTCGCGACAATAGCAGTGGGGTCTACGTCAATGATCTGTCCTTTACCAGTATTTTCAAAATCAGATTATGAATCAGGGTTTGGCTCCTTGTCTTTGATCTCAGCCACCAATGACTGTTTTGAGCGACATTCATTGGTGTTGTGCCAGGGGATTTTTTGGAAATCACACCATTTTCCGGTGTCCTTCTTTGTCTTCCCGTGACCCTTCTTTTCTTGTGGCTTGGATTGGTTTTCAGGAGATTGTTTGTTAGGGTTGTCTTTGTCATACTTTGGTTGTTGCGGATTTGCAAACCCAAACTCCCATTTTTTCTGGTGCTTAAATTTTTTCTCGATTTTAACAACATATCGATAAGCAACACCGAGTGATGAGATGTCCAGAAAATCCATTTCATTTTGGATGTATCTATGTAGAGCCCCATGGTATTTCAGAACCAAATGTTGTTCGAAGTCTTTGATACCCAGCTTGGTACGCAAAGTATGGAAGGTATTGGTGAACTCTAGAACTACTTGGCCCCTCTCTTGCTGCAGTGTGGTCCATCTCATGTACTGGTCCTCATAGTTTCCAACAGGATAATATTGTTCCTTTACCACATCCACAAAAAAACCCCAAGTGGGCTCAACCCCATATATTCCAGACTCCTTTGTGGAACTTTGCTCCCAGTAAGTTTCCCACCAATGTTTGACATAGGGGAGAGATTTAATGAGTGCGAAGGTGATCTTTTCCCTGTTGGAAAAATTATGAACAGAGAAATAATCTTCTAGCAGATTTAACCATTTATCTAGGGCATCCACATCTATTTGACCTTCAAATGTAGGAATATCAAAATTGACATGTACCTTAAAAGGCGAGGTGCCTCCAAAGTGGTCGCTTGATGAAGATGCACCTGATGCTATCGGCAGGCGTTGAAGGATGTGGGAAAAATTCTCCATCATTTCATCCCTCTGTCGTGTGAGAGCTTTCTCAAGCAAGATATTGATAGAATCGTTTGCTCTGTCATTTTTCTTTTCTTTCTCCATTGAGGGTTTCTTGGGTGTGTGAGAGCGGTTGTACTCAAGAGAGACAAGCTCGAGTCCCAACTTTCTCTACTCAGACCTCATTGGGGACATGCACTAAAAAGCGATCAAGAGAAGCCTTCTTTGATACCACTGATCTAGATTGTTTTCAGCACAAAATGAGAGCGGAGATATAACACAAAAATATACAGATATATTGAAAGAGAGAGAACAATATAACATAAATGTATCATAGATGCCACCATAAACACAGAGATACAATAATACACAATTTCTATTAATGAAAGAAATGTACAGAGTGAAAGACTCGCTAGAATGGTGGCAGCGTATCTCTGAGAAGAGATGTGGCGGCTACTCGCATTCGCCAGAAGATCATTACAATGAGGATCTAAAGGCCTTTTTCCAATAAACAGGAATGCCAAAAATCCTAGACATCCAAAAATCCTAACCCTAGGAGATGAAGCACCAAAAGTCATGTGGGCCTCGTTTGGGTAAGTTAGTACATCAAATTCCCGAGGTTGTAACTTTTGCATACGATCTACGTTTTAGGTGCATGATAGCCTATTGGAAAGGTTTTATCGAGGAGATTCATTTTGGGGGAAATATCAAAGGAATTTACATAGGCAAACCCGTTTTTCCAAAAAAACGTCGTTTAGGGCCTCAAAATGGCCCTAGAAGTTAAAAACTGCTAAAAATAGTAAGTTACCAAAATTGCTAGAAAATTGTTTTGAGCCAGTTGGAAAAGGTGGGTGGCCACTGATATCCACCTGGATCATTCAGTCAACATGATTTTTTCAGGCCCCATTTCTCCCATTCCCTTTCTTTTCTTTGTCGTTTTCCATCAGTTTTTTGTTTCCCTTATCCTAGACATGGTTGACGAGGAAGAGCTCCTCCATTTCTCGGTGGATTTGATGGAGGGTAAACTTATTTGGAGCACACCATGTGTCCAACATTCCCCTTATGGTCCAGTATCGATCTCTAATACAAGTGGTTTGGGTTTCGGGAAGGTGTCAGATGCATTTCCTACTTGTCTTGGGCATAGTATCGGGAGCCGTGGATGCCCAAAATATCTAGTCGGTGATGCGGTCGTCCCTTTAGGGCTTACCTCAGGATGGGGTTTGGTTGGGGGTGTGGGGTTTCCCGCTCTGGGGAAGCTTCTAAGGCCAGATAATGAAGGAGATCTCTAGGTGCTACCTTCTTTGCACAAAAAATTCACTCCCCCCTCTTTTGACTTATCTGCAAAGATTTGAGCAGGAGAAAGCAGTGTTTTTGGAGATTCCCCCCCACCCCTCCCATCATGGGAAAATTTCTCAGTTTTTATTGAAGAGGCTCCTTTACCTCCTTCAAAACTTTTCCCATCCCCATACTCCTTTCATTTTGGCTCTGGTAAATATCCCACTCTGCCCACTCCAGGGTTTGCAGACTCTTTTTTGGTGCTTCCTGCTACCTTTGAATTAAGGTTTGAGGTAGAGGGAAAAGTTTTCCCTAGTGGGTCAGCGTTGGATAATAGGGATTCAGTGCACAAAGGCTCTGGAGGGGCATGCGTCAATAAGCAGATTGCTTGGTGTAGGAAAACTAATGGGGTTAAATCCTCAGGGGCTCCAATAAGCTTGGTCTTAGGACGAGATATTACTTTATCATAGGTAGTGGATATGGACAATATGGTTTTGGTAGGCAGGGCAAGAGGAAGGAAATTTGGAATTAGGACTATATAGGATTGGGTGGTTTTAACAGTCTGTAAATTTCCTTGGTTGAGGAGACAAATCCTAAAGGTAACCTTCAAACCAACTTTATCATGTTCTTCTTTATTTATATACACTTCTGGCTCATCCAAATCAAAACAATGATTGTGATCTTCGAGTGATTCTTCAAAATCTTCTACAACATAGTTATTTTGAAAAGGAGGTATGACTTGTTGATCACCTTGATTCCTCTAATCTCTCTGTCTTATTTGAAGAGCTAGAGGTCTCCTAAAATTTGGATTTCTGATTTGGGGCTGATTTTTGTTCTCTATTGGAAGGTTTGTTGTCTAAGGACAACTTTTCCACCATTTTTTCCATATCTTTTACCATTAAATATAGCTTTACATCTAATGCATGAGAAGTTGAATATTGTGTTTCTTCTTTGGATTTCTTCCTTTCATCTTCTACTTGAAGTTTTATTTTACCTGATGCAACCAAGTTTAAATCTACTTCAATTGCATCATTCATCATGTCTGTCAGGGTAATAGATATTCTTTCTCTCGGTAGAAGTACAAAGTCACTTTCAAAAGCATCTGCATAATGCAATTGAGAAACTCCTGGAGGGGTTTTTACTTGATCAAGAATTGAGTCATAAACTTTCATGAATCTGGAGGAAAATCCTGAACTATCTCAATAGGAAGTCTTTTCAAATTATTATACTGTGTCAATAATTGAAGAGGATTCTTTTTATCTCCCCATCTCCCAAGAAAAGTTGTTTCAAAATTTTCAAAATTAGGGATACTCATTGTTGGAAGAGCTTTGAACAACTTTTTGACCTCACCTAAGAAACTTTGTGCAAACAACCTCATTTTGACATCCTCATAATCAACCTCTTCAAGGTCTATAAAGTCATTAAACTTGTCTAAGTGTTGCCAATCTGAAATTTCTTCCTTTGCATCATATGTCTTTATTATCTGAGAATAATTTTGAGGAAAATCATGCAATTGGGAAGGGAGAACAAGGGGAGAAAACCTATCAGCTATAACCTTAAGAGGAATTTGACTTGAAATTGAAACCTTTGAAGAACTATGAACATAAGTGGTAGGAATATGTGTTACAGGTATATACAAATTTTGTGAAGTGAGACTCTATGAAGAAACTACAATATTTGATATTTGGATATCTTGAAGAAAATGTTCAAGTTTTCTTTCTTTAATAAAATCTAATGGATCTGAATTCTTGATACTTTCAATATATTGAAGTTGTTCCTTTACTATTGCAGTTAAAGTATCCCAAAAGGCCTCTTTTTCTTCCTTGGAAAACAATGGAACCTTCAAAGAAGTGCTTGGAATGAAAGACTTGAATATGTTTCTATAAAATATTGTTTGACTTAGATATGATTCTGATTTAGATACGAAAAGAGATAGCTCAAATTTTATATCAAAAGGGATATCTTCTATACTTGGTATTTCCTCTTTAAGAAAAGGATTTTCCTAATGGAATGATACATGTTTCAGACTTATTCTTTCCCTTCCAAATGAGCTTCTCAATATTTGCAACAACTTCAGGAGGATTCCGATCTGGGTTTTTTCTCGTATAAATCTTCCTTGGAGCCAGGATGTTTAAGTAGTATCACTTTTGGCAACTGATATTTGATGATGGAGTCATCAGGGTAAAATTTCAACCAATACTTTGTTTGATCCTTTGTTACCCTCATGAATCAGATCTAGATTTGTTTTGAATTTCCTAGGGAAAATGCAACTTTCTCTCCCCGACAACGATGCCAAAATGTTAGCACTTTGTAAATTTCCTTGGCTTCAGAAAAAGAGATAGGTACAGGTTGCAAGTTGCAAACATGGTTGGGATTGGATTGGAGAGAAGTGACCTCTTGGGTATTGTATTTGGTGTTTTGGAACTTAATACTAAGTGATCAATAAAGATGTATAGAGCTTTTTCTTCTCAAGGATTCATGTGTTAATGTCCTATGGTGATGTGTCTCTTTCTCAGTTAATGTGTTTCCTATCTGCAATATTCATTTATGTGTGTGATATTAAAATGTTTGATTGGAAATTATATAGTTCATAATTCATTCCACGTGCTCTTAATTATGGCAATTAAATGTTCCACTACTTTCATCTAAAGTTAAGCATGAAATTCATCATTGCTTGATGCTTCATGTTTGATGGATTGGTCATCTTTATTTCTTCCACCATACTACAACAATATTAATAACCAGAGATCATTAGCTATCTTTCCCTTGTCACATAATTTTCTCATTAACCAATAATTATTCACTTAGATTTATCATTAGCATTTGACTACGTGCCCAATGGATGTATTCCTTTAAATCTTCCACAATCATTTTCATTTCAGATCTAGCCATTGAGCCTAATTGATAGTGAGAGAGCCCTCTCTAGTTTGGAAAGGAAAGATTCCAATCCTAAAGTTGGTTTGAAGGTTACCTTTGTGATCTGTCTCCTCAGCTAAGGCAATTTATAGAGTGCTAATAGGTGGCATGCTCTTGGAAAAAGGACATCTATGCTCTCCCTAAAGTGTCGACACTGGAAATAAGATAGTTCCTATTCAAATTTTTGAGGATGGAGGACGCGGGACAGATCTTGCATAAACCCTGGATATTGATTCGAACCCTTTATTTTAAAAAAAGTGGATCCCATTTTTTGATGCCAGCAAGGAGCACCTGAATGTCATGATGATTTGGGTTCACCTTCTTGGCCTCCCATCGAAGTTTTGGACAAAGTTAATATTTTCATGATCTTGGAAATTCTTTGGGGACTTTCATGGGCGTCGATTTGTCCTTCCGAGTCCCAAGAAAATGTCAGTCGCTAGAATTCTCGTCTCCCTGGAAGTTAGAGCAGGTTTAGCTGGGGAATTGTATTTGATCACGGGGGATGTGAATTTTCGTCAGAAGTTGGATTACAAGGGGATTCCTTTTAGATGTAGAAGACACCACAATCATGGGAATAATGCCAATCTCTACCCTCTTCCCTTTTGATTGAGTAAGGGAGGTCCCAAACAAAATAGGTCAAAGAAAAGGATGGCCTCAGAGATCGACAGGGGCATGGAGCCTCCTACAGGGATACTTGGTAAAGTAGACTTCTCTGAGGGCATTCCCACACCCAAAAAAAGAAAAGAAATGTCAAAGGCCATGGATGCTCAAAATTCTACAGGTGAAGGGAAAGTAGTATTTTCTAAGGTTGACATGGAAGCTCAATGTCCCAAGACTCTGCAGGAGGTGCTTCAGAGTATCACATCACACTTCGGTATGCTTCTTCTTTAAATTTTGTCATACATTCCCTAGCCATTTTGGGGAAGGATTGCATTGGTTCCCTCAAAATTATTCAGGTCTAACCCCAACAATTTAACTCCTCTTTGCTGAAGCATGACCCCCCAATTGCATCCTGCTCTTCCCACTTTTTTAGGCATGCTGCTTCCCCCCTGCCCATGCCTCCTGAAATCATTTCCTCCCCGGACTCTAAAGAACAAAATGTGGTTTATCATCTATGAAACAGACCCATTGGGGGCTCTGGGTGCATTGAAGGGCTGTGAAAAAATCCAATGCCTATTCAAGGGGGTAAAGGAAGAGGGAAAAAATATCATCTTTTCAAAGCTCAAAACAAATCTATGGTTGATATTGTTTCTAGGAAACAACATTCAATTGTTGGAGCGCTTAGAGCACCAATTTCCCTAGAGGGGGTGCCCAAATGAAATCCCTCTCTTTCAACTATAGAGGGGTGGCATGCCCTCACATTTTTTTCCCTCCTTAGGCTAGTGGAGTCAAGCCAACCAAACATCATTCTCCTTCAAGAAAACATGGGGGAGGAAGCTATCATCATCCCTTGGCTGAGATCTATTTTTAAAAATTGGGATTTGTGGGACTATGTGCTAGAGGATGCTCTAGTGGAATCCCTTCAAAGTAAAAGTCAAAAACTCTTGGGGGTTTGAATCTTGATTGGGAATAATTATCTAGACGAAAGGCCTAGTTTCAAAGGAATCAATTTTAAACATCTTCATGCCTTACCAGTATAGACTCCCCTTTTGGGAAGCTCTAGCCCATAAATATTTTATGAAACATGATATGCTTATTGCTAGTGGAGACCTAAATTTTACTTTGGGGATAGCTCATATTTTTGGGCCAAGAGCTAGGTTGGACTCATTGACAAAGTTTTTTTCTCATTTGATAAGGATGTTACATTTGGTTGATATCCCCCCTATAAGGTTGGTTTCGACATGGATGAATAAAAGGGTTTGGGAGGATCAGGTTGAGAAAAGACTTGATCATTTCTTGGTCTCAGAAAAAATGATGGAAGCCTATGCTCAGATAAGACAATGGGTTAGTTCGGGGGAAGACTCTGATCACTCCCCAATCTTCCTGGAAATAACTTTGGGGCCAAGAAAATTTCCTGGCCATTTCAAGTTCAACTCAGAATGGTTGAAGGAGGAGAGTTTCCTTACCCTTATAAAATAACAATGTCTTCCCTTTGATACAAATATGGGGGAATCAGTAGGGTTTCAGTTCGCGACAAATATTCGAAGGGTTAAGAAAGATACTATAGCGTGGGCTTGGGAAAAAATATAGAGGGACACCCAAGACCTTATTAACATTGAAGTTTCACTTCAGACTATATATGATTCAAAAGGTGCGGGCTATGGATCTGTTGAATCAAAGAAAGAACTGCAAGCCGTCAAAAAAAGCAGAAAAAAATTGTTGGAGGAGAAAGAGGCAAAATTGCATCTTAAAAGCAGAGTGATCTGGCTAGAAAAGGGGAATGAAAACACAAAATTATTCCAAGCATACGCCAAAGGCAAGAAAATGGTCAGGAATATCTAGATCCTTACTGACGTAGAAGGTAGAAAGGTATCATCCTTTGAAGGCATGGTGAGACTAGGAAAGGAATATTTTCAAAATATTTTTAAAGCATAACAAAGGGCTTTGATAGCTGACATTGTAAGAGTGGCCCTTTTCTTTCCCACTTTTGTTGGTGAAGATGAAAATAAATCCTTAATGGAGGAGGTCTCAAATGAGGAGATTAAGGAGGTTCTTCATGTTTTTCAGAAGGATAAAAGTCCTAGACCAGATGGATGGCCTATAGAATTTTTTATAGGACTATATGAACAAATTGGAGTAGATATTCTGAGGGTAGTAGAAGAAACCATAACTGAAGGACACATGCATGCCCCGCTAAACTCCACCTTTATATATCTCATTCCAAAATCAGATGATCCTTCCTTAATGGAAGTCTTTCGACCCATATCACTTTTTAAATGCATCTACAAAGTGGTAGCTAAAATTATAGCACAAAGGATCAAGTCTATTCTCTCAGAAAATATTTCTAGGGAGCAATTCAGTTTTTTGGAAGGAAGGAAAATCCATGAAGTGATTGGGGTGGCACAAGAAGTCATGCATAGTATAAAATCATGAAGGGCCAAAAGGGAAATCCTCAAGATATACCTTCCAAAGGAATATGATCAAGTGAGTTGGATCTACATTCAGATTCTCTTAACTCACCTGTGTTTTGAGGTTCCCTTCATCAATTGGATCATGTGTTGCATATCTTCAGTTTCCTTTGCAGTCTTGATAAATGAATCAACCTCCCCTATTTTTGATGTTGAGAGGGGATTAAGACATGGATTCCCTTTACCCCCCCTTCTTTTCCCGCTGGTTATAGAAGGTCTTAGAAGAGCCATAGCAGAGAAAAAACTTTGGGTACATTTTCAAGGTATTTCTATCTCTCAAAACCTATGGGTTACTCATCTACTTTTTGTTGATGATGTATTTTTGTTTTTAATGGGTTAAGGAGGGATGTTGGCATAGATGATTTTAGGTGCTAAATTTCGCTCATGGGCTAATTTTCCATAGTTTTTCCAAAAATGAGATTCGCTATTTTAAAAATGATTCACCCAAATTCTATAGGATAAAATTATTTTACCTTAAAAATCACCAAAATTTTATAAAAACTATATAAGATCCTTAGAAATTTGAATATTTTTACAAAAATATTGCCAAACATTTATAGTTGGCATATGAAGGATAAGTAAGATTCGCCAAGGTTTCTACATTTTAAAATAAATTTCCATCCTTAAAATTATCCCTGGATGTTGGAATTCTGTCAAATATCTTGGATCTCTTTGGGAAACCAACATGGATGAAGTTGAATGCAAGAAAGTCCACTCTCTTGACCCACAATATGGAGATGGAAGAACTAGCAAGCTACAAATCTCTCTTCCCCTTTGAGAAAAAAAGAGTTGGATGATGGACTCAAATACTTGGGTTTTGATTTAAATCCAAACAAATATAGAAAAGAAGACTGGAAGTGGCTTCTTGCCAAACTAGAAAAAATACTAAAAGGATGGATTTATAGGTGGCTTTCTCGAGCTGGTAGTTTGGTACTAGCAAAATCAATGATAGAATCTATTCCAGTTTACTGGATGTCACTTGCTTGGATACCTAAAGGAATTTTGGATAAGGAAAGGAGAATTTGTTTTAAATTCATCTGGGCAAGATCTGAGAAGCAACATGTAGTGTCTTGGGTAAACATGCAAGTCCTGGCAAGACCCAAAATCCTTGGAGGTTGGGATTTAAAGAAAATCTTTCTTTTCTCCAAAGCCCTAGCAACCAAGACTAGTTAGCGATTGATCAATATGGTAAATTTTTGGACCACTGTGGTGTACCAAAAATATATTCTCTCGACATCCTTAGAATAATGGATTAGGATCCCTTCCAAGGGAAACTCAAATTGTACAATAATCTAGAAATCTCTTCTAAATTCCTTCTCAGTTATTGGAGATGGTCTTTCTTGGTGAGTAGGGAAACGTAAAAAAGTATGAATTGGAGTAGATATGTGGCCTGGTAGTGGGATCAATCATATTCTATCGGAAGATTTTGTGCGAAACTTAAATACAAATGGTTCCTACTATCTATGCCAAATTTACAATCAAGATCACTCTTCTATTTGGTCCCAAGAATGGAAAGAAGTCAGCTAGGTGGGGATTGGGAACAAATTATTGGAAGTTTGGAATAATTATATAAGGGCCCTAAAAGGGGAACATATATGAATCTATGATAGGGAAGATGATCTAGTGTGGTAACACTCCCCTTTTGGGGTTGTTGGTTGATTATTGGTTTGTTACTTACGTGTCATGTATAACTTTAATGACCTAGGGTTGATGTTTGTTCGGGTTTCCAACAAAGCCTCTAAAACTATTGGCCCTCATTTAACCACTCATTCATTTAGCTTATCAATATCTACTGAAAGATAAGAAAACACACATGCATTCAATCACATAACATAGATGTTACCGTGGTTCACCCCCTTGTTATGGGATTAATCGGTAAATGCAGACATAAACATATCTCCCAAGATCCACCTAGATCTAGAACAAAACAAAACAACATGACGCTTTCCCTAAGTTCTAACCATTGAGTCCACTATTTAATAAGAGATGGGCAACATACCATTTAAATATCGCTTCCTCTTGCCGTTGTTGTGTTAGCACCACTCTGGTGCTCTTGTGATATTGAATCTGCAAGGGAACACAAACCAACCAAAGTGAAAGCAATACAATGTACTCAACGAGAACTTATGCATGTGATCAAGGAATCATACAATAAAACGAAAATAGTTTTATGGGAAACAAACATATTGTTGTATCATATTAAATAAAAGTGGAGATTACAACCAAAAGCCTTGATGTCATAAGATCCCCTTCCGATGACCCTTTGCTCCAACACACACACTTGCTCCAACTTTGAATGAAGAAGATCCACAATGACTTGATAAATTGAAATGAAGCCCTCAAGTATGAATTGGGATTATTTCTCATTAAATTATAATCCATATTTATGAATATTAATTACAATTAACTAACTTTTCATTACTTTTAAATAATTTATTTAATATTTATTTTATCACATAATTTTAAAAGAATAAAAAATTAAAATTAGTTAAATAAATAACATAGCATTAATTATCATCATCACTCGACTTGCACCACTCACTAGAAATTCTCATAACATCACGCATCCCAAAAGTCATCTAACTCAAACATATTTATTGACCTTTTATTTAATTCTATTTCACTCAACTATACCACATTACCATTACTTTTTACACACTTCTTCCAGTAATAACTTATATCAAGTCATAATTACTTTAACTTAACCACATAAATTTTTTAACTATAGTTTTATTGAACATTTACAAATTAATATATATACTACAAATTAATATATATATATATATATATATATATATAAACTCATTAAATACAATGCATGTAGTATATAAACTTATTTGAAAAGTTTTTACATTAATTTCTTAACTAAAACAGTCAGTTTTATGGTATATATATAAAATGCATGCCGTATATAAACTTATTTGAAAAGTTTTCACATTAGGATAGATTTATGTAAAACCCGTAGTAACCAAATTTGAAGGCTCTCCTTTTTAAGGTAGTTATGTATAAATCCTTCCACCATTGGAAACTTAAAACAATTAAAAGACCTTTTCTCAAGCGCCAATAAGGTGTGGACAAATTACAAGTATGTTAGTGTATATTTTAATTTAATTATAAACTCTTTTTAAGGTAGTTATGTATAAATCCTTCCACCATTGGAAACTTAAAACAATTAAAAGACCTTTTCTCAAGCGCCAATAAGGTGTGGACAAATTACAAGTATGTTAGTGTATATTTTAATTTAATTATAAAAGTCATAGTTTTGAAAACATTTTTTTTTAAGTATTTTTATAATAAAAGAGGGTATTGGGCAATTAATATAAAGATGTAATATAAAGATGTCGAGTTGAAATTTTTGTTATTTTTGTGATATTAAGAAAGTTGAAAATGAGGGGCAGGGGTGTTGGTCCATTGGCAATTGTACATTCTGTTAAGACGTACAGGCTTGTTGGCAGCAATACTATAATTGTTATTTTTATTAAATAATCTACATAGCTACCTATACATACATAGGCTGTTTTAATCTATGAGTTTAGATTAAAACTCGTGATTTGTACAGGTTGTATATAGGACTATTATACATATTTAAATAAACTGTACATATATATATTTAAATGTACATATATATTTTAGTGATTGTTATTTAGTAAGTTATTGTATTTCCTTTAGTTATTCTTTTCACTTTCTTTAGAACTTAGATCAACCAACAGAGCCGCTGAACCCATCAGAGT
>JASDQU010735056.1:46817-57610 GCA_032191745.1 Picea mariana
GGAGACCTAAATTTTACATTGGGGATAGCTGATATTTTTGGGCCAAGAGCTAGGTCGGACTCATTGACAAAGTTTTTTTCTCATTTGATAAGGATGTTACATTTGGTTGATATCCCCCCTATAAGGTTGGTTTCGACATGGATGAATAAAAGGGTTTGGGAGGATCAGATTGAGAAAAGACTTGATCATTTATTGGTCTCAGAAAAAATGATGGAAGTCTGTGCTCAGATAAGGTAATGGGTCAGTTCAGGGGAAGACTTTGATCACTCCCCAATCTTCCTGGAAATCACTTTGGTGCCAAGAAAATTTCCTGGCCATTTCAAGTTCAACTCAGAATGGTTGAAGGAGGAGAGTTTCCTTACCCTTATAAAATAACAATGTCTTCCCTTTGATACAAATATGGGGGAATCGGTAGGGTTTCAGTTCGCGACAAATCTTCGAAGGGTTAAGAAAGATACTATAGCATGGGCTTGGGAAAAAAGATAGAGGGACGCCCAAGACCTTGTTGACATTGAAGTTTCACTTCAGACTATCTATGATTCAAAAGGTGGGGGCTATGGATCTATTGAATCAAAGAAAGAACTGTAAGCCCTCGAAAAAAGAAGAAAAAATTTGCTGGAGGAGAAAGAGGCAAAATGGCAGCTTAAAAGCAGAGTGATCTAGTTGGAAAAGGGGGATGAAAACACAAAATTATTGCAGGCATATGCCAAAGGCAAGAAAATGGTCAATAATATCTATATCCTTACTGACGCGGAAAGTAGAAAGGTATCATCCTTTGAAGGCATGGTGAGACTAGGAAAGGAATATTTTCAAAATATTTTTAAAGCATAACAAAGGGCCTTGATAGCTGACATTGTAAGAGTGGCCCTGTTCTTTCCCACTTTTTTTGGTGAAGATGAAAATAAATCCTTAATGGAGGAAGTCTCAGATGAGGAGCTTAAGGAGTCTCTTCATATTTTTTAGAAGGATAAAAGTCCTGGACCAGATGGATGGCCTATAGAATTTTTTATAGGACTATATGAACAAATTGAAGAAGATATTCTGAGGGTAGTAGAAGAAACCATAACTGAAGGCCACATGCATGCCCCGCTAAACTCCACCTTTATATATCTCATTCCAAAATCAGATGATCCTTCCTCAATGGAAGTATTTCGACCCATCTCACTTTGTAAATGCATCTACAAAGTGGTAGCTAAAATTATATCACAGAGGATCAAGTCTATTCTCTCAGAAAATATTTCCAGGGAGCAATTCGGTTTTTTGGAAGGAAGGAAAATCCATGAAGTGATTGGGGTGGCACAAGAAGTCATGCATAGTATAAAATCATGAAGGGACAAAGGGGAAATCCTCAAGATATACCTTCCAAAGGAATATGATCGAGTGAGTTGGATCTACATTCAGATTCTCTTAACCCACCTGTGTTTTGAGGTTCCCTTCATCAATTGGATCATGTGTTTCATATCTTCAGTTTCCTTTGCAGTCTTGGTAAATGGATCAACCTCCCATATTTTTCATGTTGAGAGGGGATTGAGACATGGATTCCCTTTATCCCTCGTTCTTTTCCTGTTGGTTGCAGAAGGTCTTAGAAGAGCCACAGCGAAGGAAAAACTTTGGGGACATTTTCAAGGTATTTCTATCTCTCAAAACCTATGGGTTACTCATCTAATTTTTGTTCACGATGTATTATTTTTTTAATGGGTTAAGGAGGGATGTTGGAATTCTGTCAAATATCTTGGATCTCTTTGGGAAACCAACATGGATGAAATTGAATGCAAGAAAGTCCACTCTCTTGACCCACAATATGGAGATGGAAGAACTAGCAAGCTACAAATCTCTCTTCCCCTTTGAGAAAAAAGAGTTGGATGATGGACTCAAATACTTGGGTTTTGATTTAAATCCAAACAAATATAGAAAAGAAGACTGGAAGTGGCTTCTTGCCAAACTGGAAAAAAGACTAAAAGGATGGATTTATAGGTGGATTTCTCGAGCTGGTAGTTTGGTACTAGCAAAATCAATGATAGAATCTATTCCAATTTATTGGATGTCACTTGCTTGGATCCCTAAAGGAATTCTAGATAGGGAAAGGAGAATTTGTTTTAAATTCATCTAGGCAAGATCTGAGAAGCAACATGTAGTGTCTTGGGTAAACAGGCAAGTCCTGGCAACACCCAAAATCCTTGGAGGTTGGGATTTAAAGAAAATCTTTCTTTTCTCCAAAGCACCAGCAGCCAAGACTAGTTGGCGATTGATCAATACGATAAATTTTTGGACCACTGTGGTGTACCAAAAATATATTCTCTCGACATCCTTAGAATAATGGATTAGGATCCCTTCCAAGGGCAACTCAAATTGTACAATAATCTAGAAATCTCTTCTAAATTCCTTCTCAGTTATTGGAGATGGTCTTTCCTGGCGAGTAGGGAAAGGTAAACAAGTATGAATTGGAGTAGATATTTGGCCTGGTAGTGGGATCAATCATATTCTATCAGAAGATTTTGTGTGACACTTAAATACAAATGGTTCCTACTATCTATGCCAAATTTACAATCAAGATCACTCTTCTATTTGGTCCCAAGAATGGAAAGAAGTGAGTCAGGTGGGGATTGGGAACAAATTATTGGAAGTTTGGAATAATTATATAAGGGCCCTAAAAGGGGAACATATCTGAATCTATGATAGGGAAGATGATCTAGTGTGGTAACACTCCCCTTTTGGGGTTTTTGGTTGATTATTGGTTCGTTACTTACGTGTCCTGTCTGATTTTAATGACCCAGGGTTGATTTTTGTTCGGGTTTCCAACAAAGCCTCTAAAACTATCAGCCCTCCTGGTAAACTAGAAGGCAACACAACAAACAGGGTGCATTGCGCCGTCTCACCCAAGATAGTCTTATGGGTGGCTACAATACTCATGTGTTTGTAGCCTAGTATTGAGTGCGAGAGATGAGGACTGTATACTGAAATTCTATTATAACTTGCAAACACAATGCACTGTTATTTACGATTATGCAGAAAATGTAACCACTCATTCATTTAGCTTATCAATATTTACTGAAAGATAAGAAAATACACATGCATTCAATCACATAACACAGATGTTACCGTGGTTCACCCCCTTGTTATGGGATTAATCGGTAAATGCAGACATAAACATATCTCCCTAGATCCACCTAGATCTAGAACAAAACAAAACAACATGACACTTTCCCTAAGTTCTAACCATTGAGTTCACTATTTAACAAGAGATGGGCAACATACCATTTAAATATCGCTTCCTCTTGCCGTTGTCGTCCTAGCACCACTCTGGTGCTCTTGTGATATTGAATCTGCAAGGGAACACAAACCAACCAAAGTGAAAGCAATACAATGTACTCAACGAGAACTTATGCATGTGATCAATGAATCATACAATAAAACGAGAATAGTTTTATGGGAAACAAACATATTGTTGTATCATATTAAATAAAAGTGGAGATTACAACCAAAAGCCTTGATGTCATAAGGTCCCCTTCCAATGACCCTTTGCTCCAACACACACTTGCTCCAACCTTGAATGAAGAAGATCCACAATGACTTGATAAACTGAAATGAAACCCTCAAGTATGAACTGGGATTATTTCTCATTAATTTATGATCCATATTTACAAATATTAATTACAATTAACTAATTTTTCATTATTTTTAAATAATTTATTTAATATTTATTTTATCACATAATTTTAGAAAAATAAAAAAATAAGATTAAAATTAATTAAATAAATAGCATAGCATTAATTATCATCATCACTCGACTTGCACCACTGACTAGAAATTCTCATAACATTACGCATCCCAAAAGTCATCTAACTCAAACATATTTATTGACCTTTTATTTAATTCTATTTCACTCAACTATACCACATTACCATTACTTTTTACACACTTCTTCCACTAATAACTTATGCCAAGTCATAATTACTTTAACTTAACCACACAATTTTTTTAACTATAGCTTTATTGAACATTTACAAATTAATATATATACTACAAATTTATATATATATATATATATATATATATATATATATATATATATAAACACATTAAATACAATGCATGTAGTATATAAACTTATTTAAAAAGTTTTTACATTAGTTTTTTAACTAAAACAGCCAGTTTTATGGAATATATATATATATATATATATATATATATATATATATATATATATGCCGTATATAAAGTTATTTGAAAAGTTTTCACATTAGGATAGATTTATGTAAAACCCGTAGTAACCAAATTTGAAGGCTCTTCTTTTTAAGGTAGTTATGTATAAATCCTTCCACCATTGGAAACTTAAAACAATCAAAAGACCTTTTCTCAAGCGCCAATAAGGTGTGGACAAATTACAAGTATGTTAGTGTATATTTTAATTTAATTATAAAAGTCATAGTTTTGAAAACATTTTTTTTATTATTTTTATAATAAAAGAGGGTATTGGGCAATTAATATAAAGGTGTCGAGTTGAAAAATTTGTTATTTTTGTGGTATTAAGAAAGTTGAAAATGAGTGGCTGGGGTGTTTGTCTATTGGCAACTGTATATTCTGTTAAGACGTACAAGTTGTTAAGTAAGTCATCGGTTCGAGTCTTGACTAAATGTGTACAAAGGTGAAGAAATTGAGCATAAGAATATTAGGACAAGAAGATTGACGGAAAAGGCCTCAAGCCATAATACAATAATACAATATTGTATTATACAATACAATAATTCTCAATATTGTATTCATCTTAATGGTACAAATATATAATACAATAATGAAACCACCTCAATTGTTCTCACATCAACACCTCATCAGGAGATAAGGTAGGAGGAGAAACTATAGAAATCTAAAAACACACTTAGGATAACAACTATATCCTAGCATGTGAAATATATAAAGGTGGTATACTAAGACTTAACGATTGTATATGAGAAAGATGCTAACATTCCCCCCCTCAATCATAAGTCCAAACAACAATACCAACAAAGCAGGTGCATAAGTTGGTATATCTCCATGTCTTCATGCCGAAACTCCTGAGCTAAGCCACAATGAAGAACTGCTTGAAAAACCGCCAATTTGGATGTTGAATTTGTTCATCTGAAATGAACTGGAAGAGAGCTGAGATATGGAGGTGAACAACTGCAATATCTGAACATTCCTTGATTGCTTGACAATTTGATCATTTTGCCAAGTATTTTAGCTAGCAGAATCTGATGTCTTCTGCTAATTGGTAAACATGTAGTATCACCACTCTACTATCAGTGTATCACTGAAAGTGCTCTGTGAATTTGTGGTTTGGGATAACAAATTTGATACCATGTATTTGATGGTTTTTGGATAACCACCAACCAATTGTGACACTTTTAGGTGTCCAACAACATCCCAATGTATAATGTGTATGATCCAATTGCAAGTTATTGAACCATAATCCTGCCAAATTCTGCCATCTCTGGAAAATCTCACTATGTAATTATGTGAGCCAAAATGCTTGACAACTCAATCAAATGCCAAGCTGCAATGCACAAGGATCCTCTTGTCCTCTGCTAGGTCGAATGACCATCTATGTGAACCAAACGTCCACATCATTGCTCTCAAAATCAAAATTAACATCCCAATTATGTATGATTCAAGTTAAACTTATTGAACCATAATTCTGCCAAAGTTTGTCATCTACAGACCGCAGTTGCCCATTTGGAAAATTTCATGCCCATTTGGCATACTTTATGTTTGTTGTTGTCGAAACTTTCTGTCTGACAACCATCTTCAATTCCATCATCAATTCCTCCCTTTATCAGTTGAAAGGAGAGACCATAAATGGTTTCATGAACCATCATCACTAGAATTTTGAACTCCCCCCCTTAAGGTGCATGAGAGTTTCATCATTGTACTCTCCCCTTCTATACTCAAGAGAGTACCATACTTGTTCCATTTGAGTACAACACAAAGTGGGCATGCAGAAAAAACCACATGTTATCTCATCTCGTGAGGGCCATGCTCGAAAGCTACGCCATAAGGAGACGACTTATGTGAGGTACACAAATGTTATGTGCTACAATATTGGTCTTTACTCGAGATTGAATTATTCGGTAATACTTATATAATCACTTGGTTGTTAATGACCATTTCCAAGGATCAGTCCATTCATAGTGAATCTTCAATCTTGCAGGTTTTTTTAGTGTTGAACATGTGTCTGAAGAATGGTTATGCTTGCCACAATGTTCGCAAGGATGGAGATCAAAACACTATTTCTCCATGTGACCAACTAGATTACAATGTTGGCATGTTGCTTTATGATGCTGAACTTGAACAGGGGAAAGTGAAGCTTCTTGAAGGAATCCAACACTTTGGAACTTGATTGGTCTGTAATAATCAAGAATATGAAAGGTAACTTCCTTTTCATATCCAAGTCCCGTTCTATTCTTGTTGTAGATGGTTTCTTCCCAAGGTCTGATGATGGGCTTGGAAAGAGTATTCTGAGTCTGATTATGCTGAACTTGAACAACTTCATATTCATTTGAAGTTGCTTCTGAATTTGGCTCACTGAGGTTCTCCTTCACTAACTGTTGATCATCATTATCATCATCATCATCATAGAGAGGGTTGTTCTGAACAAAAACTAGTTCAGAATACTTCATTGGCTATTGATTTTTGAGATTTATCAACTCATCATTCAATAGTTGGGATTGTGCTTGAAAAGTCTGACTTTAGCTTGCATCACTTGCAAACAAGTTAGCAATGATTGAAGAGTTGTTTTGTTCAATATCACTATGTTTTCTTTAGTGGTGTTTATTAGAGTGTTCAGAAACTCTAATAATTCACGACTTCGATCCATTTGAACACACTCACTTGAACTTCTCGTTCACTTTCTCTTCTCGCTCGCTTGAACTTTTCTTGCTTTCTTCCAAGAAGTTGAGGATGTCATTTACCACCGAAAATGCATCCAAACTTGTGATGTTTACAATTATTTGAGTTAAACTACTCAATCTTGTCAATTTTGACTCAAAATTACAAAGAATCCTGGGTGTCGGGCTGAACCAAGAATGCACCCAATTACAAATTCAACTTCACTTGATTTATAAAGACAAGTAAACTTACAAAAAGACTATTTTCAAGTTACAATAAATCATGATTCTTAAGTTGAATTAATCTTCAACTTTGAAAGTGTTGTCGATGCTTTTGAGTTGAGCTCTCCTTTGATTATGAACTTGTTTTGTTCATTGTTGATGTGATTTCCAATTTGATATCTTTGATATTTCTTGATTACTTTGCTTGATTGTACTTGAATAACATTATGCATGATCTTGTGTGTTGCATAAATGCTAAAATTGCAATTGTGTTTATGTCAAAATTAGACAATAAACAATATAAGCCTCCATGAAAATTTCACCAACACACACTACACAAGGTGTACCTAAGATCCCCTTATTCAATTTCGGGTGGATCTAGGGCACAAAAAACAAATAAAATGATTTTATTATGTTATCATTCTTACAATAAAAATGGTGATCAGATCTAAAGCCAAAGGTTTTCCTCCAAATTTCACCAAAATCCTTTTACAAATAATAATACTCATAATTTATATAAAGGGCACAAAATCTCAAAAAAAGCAAACAAACATGAATATGTCCTTGCTTTGCTCAATCCTTATATCTCCTCCTTTATATAAAGGGCACAAAATGTCTAAAAAAGAACATGAATATGTTCTTGCTTTTCTTTCTAAAAGGATGCTTTCTACTTAATTTTTATATCCCACTTTCTTTTTATTGGCATAAACCATATAAATTCTCAAAAAACACTTAACGCTTTTTTTTTTATCTTATTACTTTTCCACAAAGGTAATAAAAAATGATTATGTTATGGGATTAAAAACCATGCAATGAGACTTACATTAATACCCATTGTGTAATGTGCACCATCTTATAAAGTATCCACCCCACCAAATATTTATGAATTAACATTTCCACTTGTCACCGTATTACTAGTACTAACTCACAAATAAAATACAAGAGTATGGTAATTATTTGGAATAAATGCACTTAAATCATTGCAAAATTATTATTACTAATGAGATTTTACTCGGTTTGATTGAGGTTGCTGCCATTGAATTCAGAAAGGAGGATTCATGCCACTGCCA
Source organism: Picea mariana (assembly GCA_032191745.1). Classification (NCBI taxonomy): domain Eukaryota; kingdom Viridiplantae; phylum Streptophyta; class Pinopsida; order Pinales; family Pinaceae; genus Picea; species Picea mariana. Next base: position 54,970 of record JASDQU010735056.1, read on the forward strand.
TTGATTGCAGAAAGGAGTCATGCCACGATTTGAGCAGTGCCAAGCTTTGAACGTTGAGTCTGTTTGCATGCACATCAATCCATAAGCTTCACACAACTACCAAATGGCCACCCTGTGCCACCATTCACATGGATCTCTGTTGGCTTTTGAAGCTGGTGATCTTATCAACAGAGGGATGAAACTAATATTAACAATATCAGGAATGAATCAGATCTATCACATAGATCTATCACTCAGATCTAAACATTATCGCTAGATTTATTCAATGTATATGTAGAAGCTGAGAATCTTCCAACATTTTATGTGTGTATGGAGTGTGTATGGATCTAAAGAGATACGATCTCCGTTTGGATTGTTGTGGTTGTGTCTCATTACACAAAACCCTCCAACTTTACTCATACATTTAACAAATAGAGGTGCACGACTTGGAAAATAGAATTCTTGCGATAAAATTCGAGAGCCACAATATAGATCTGGATCTATAGAATATGACAAAAAAATTGCATGTGTGTTAGAAAATCTAGTGTGTTAAATCATGCTTCCTTCTCATTCACCCTATTTGCCTTTTTTTTCTTTCCACAAAAGTGTGAATTTTACATAGATCCAGTGCTTTTTCCAATGGATGGCATGCTGGGGAATCCTTCGACTCCGAATGAGATTGTAGATATGTGTGATAGAATATATGAGACTGGTGGCAAGGGATCATATACGGGTCAAGTTATCCGAAATAGAGTAGATGCCAGCGACAATTTGATCTAGATGTGGCTGGGCCGTTTAAAAAAAAAATGTTCCCAATTGTAGATATCATATGGGGAATACCATCAAATCCTCCATTAAAAGAAAAATGTCAGAGACAAATTTTGAATGGATCACCACCATGGTGTTATTATTTGCCACGGATATGTGATAAACTACATCTAAGCCAGATCTATGCGTGTTTATAAATCAAGCAGATTGCTATGATACAGAGATTGCTTGAGGTTCATTTTGATGAGATCAATTGAAGATCACTCACCTTTGCCTTATAGATTCATCTAATAATTGCGACACAATACTCCATGGTGTAAACAATTGTAGATCACTCTCCTTTGCCTTACACATTCATCTAATAATTGTGACATAATACTCCCATGGTGTAAACAATTGTAGATCACTCGCCTTGCTGTGATACCAATTGAAGAAATTGAGCATAAGAATATTAGGACAAGAAGATTGGCGGAAAAGGCCTCAAGCCATAATTCTCAATATTGTATTCATCTTAATGATACAAATATATAATACAATGATGAAACCACCTCAATTTTTCTCACATCGACACCTCATCAGGAGATAAGGTAGGAGGAGGAAATATAGAAATCTAGAAACACACTTAGGATAACAACTATATCCTAGCATGTGAAATATACAAAGGTGGTATACTAAGACTTAATGATTGTATATGAGAAAGAGACTAACAAAAGTTTGTGCCCCCAGCTCACCCCATCAACATTTACACTTGTGTAGGCTAGACAGGATGGCTAGACAAGCTAGGGATTTTATCTAGGATGAGTTGGATATTTGGCTCCTTATTCTCGTAGGCTGTGAGCAGAGGTTAGAATTGGTCTCTCTCATCCCAGTGTGACTTGGTGAACCTTTTTGACAATGTTGAGAGTCTGGGAGAGAGGGGATTTGTTCAGAGCCTATGGCTCCCAACAACACACCCCCATGCACCAGTCTGTCGACATGCTTCAATCTAGACTAGAGAACCAGTAGGAGGACTCTCCTTCGACTCTTCACGCACCCCATTTTCCCATCTCTCCGCCAGTAAACGAGGTCTCAGAATGGGGATGTCAAGTTGAATGGGTCATGGATGAGGCGTTGGTCCCTCCCCCATCGAGGCAACATCTGATTGGATTCGAAGGCTCCTATAGGTCTGACTTCTTTCAGAGAGGAATCCCTTCCTCTCGTCAACGACACTTATATTATGAAGAGAAGGAATCTGCTAACGACCCAAGTGGAGGAGGGTTGAAAGAGGACCAAATTCAACTTATCTTTGACATGCACTGAGAGATGGAAGATATGAACTTACAAATGGACCAATTGGATGAAAAATCTCATTGATGCTCCACCAACAAGCCAATTAGATGTCCAATCAGCCAGAACATGACCACTGCTCCATGCAGGAGACCTCCATGGACGCGCTGATCTGACTTCCATTCAGTGACTAGGTTCCCTTGTAACAATAATTCATTATATGGTGTTTTGGGTGTTTTTTTATACTCTCTATCTTTGTGACTAGGTTCCCTCGTAACAATAATTCATTATATGGTGTTTTGCGTGTTTTTTTATACTCTCTATCTTGCAGTGTTTGTTTACTTCTCTATTTGTTCTATCATGGTATAGAAACATAATTACAATTTGTCTTAGGAGAACAGTCCATTATCGTTTTGACTTATGACAGGGCTTGGATTGGTTTCCATCTATGGAAACCCAAGCTTGTGCAAATTGCATGTAGTCTTTTGAGGAATTATATAAGGTAATACAATGCTTACTTGATCACATGATTTAATATGATCATATTTGGGTAGAGAGGATGTGGGACTGTGGAAAATCTAGCTACAATGATGTAGGGTATACCACTTTCTTTCTTTGGTTGACATAA
>JASDQU010735057.1:18204-33427 GCA_032191745.1 Picea mariana
CAACTGTGAAATTTCTTCCTGAACCTCCTGCAAGATCTCTTTGTATTCCAACTGTTGTTTCACAATGTTTATCTACCCAAGTAGTCCAGAGCAGTCATTCCTTTCGACTCCTAAAGCTTTCTTATCCAAAGAATCAAAGATTCACTCACAGTCATCTTTGAGTTCTTTGACTATCTTCTTATTTTCAACTATATTTGTTTCTCATGCTTTGAGCATAACGTCTCCTCTTATCTGTTCTGTGACATAAAGTTTTAAATCTTTTAGCATCTCCCTGTTCCCTGAACATGCGACTGCCTTCTAAAAATTATTCCTTGCTTCTTTAGCCTCCTTTTCTAATAAAAGAATGTTATCGATAGATTTGCTTACCTCTTGAAAATAATGCTGGATGATCTCTATTTTGGATTTCAATTGTTGTTGTTCAGCTTCTATCTTTGTATGGGATTCTAACGAGAGTGCTTGAAAAACCTTCAAGCCTACAACCCAACCTTCTGTCAAATTCAATTTAGCCTGTAATTGTTTAACAAACTCTTTCTGCTGAGTAACCTGTACTTGACTTACTTGTATTCTCCGGTTCATTTCGTCCAGGCTAGTTTTGAGTGACTGGATTTCTTGCCTTTCAGCGGCTCTGGCTTGCTCCAAGCTCTTATTTACCTCTTCTCTAATGTTTTGTTCACTATTCTTTAACTGATCCTGCAATTAGGATATCATGTGGTTACTCTTCTTTATCCTGGTTCTCATATTCTCCACAGTGAAAATGTTTGTTGTTGCCATGGCACCCATGGAGCCTACTATCTCTGTAGAGAAATCCTCTTCTTCCAGTTTCTGACCGTCTATCAATACCCTATGCTTTTTCACCATACCCCCTTCTCTCATATACATTTCCTGCCTTACGATAGCCTTCCTCTTCTTTCTAAAAAAATAATCGTAAGGAGGGATATCATCTCTGGAAATAGGGGTAAGGTCACCAACATGTATATCTCCCATCTGTGGGAGTCCAAAGGTGGACTGTATAGGGGTTAAGGAAGTTATGGGACTTCCTAGCTCTATAGACCTTGTTCCTCCCATGGTCTCTGGTATAATAACATCGACAACAGGTGATGAAGGAGGAGTAGAATTACCGATTTGGGGAGGTGTCCTGGGCCTCCTCTCTGCTTTTGTCTCTGGATATTCTGTCTATAAGGCTATCTCTGGATCTTCTGTCTGTAAGGCCTCTTCATTTTGTGAAGATCCTTCAATTTCCTAAGGAAATTCTTCAGGGTTGGCTTTATCTTGCACTTCTTGTCTTGAAACCAAAAGAATATCTTCTTGTTCCCGAGGAGGGGTAATTGCTTCTCCTTGTAGTATTTTGGGCAGGACACTTCGTCTGTGCTTATGGAAGGTCTAAAAATTAGCTTGTAAATCAGACAGTAGTGTTTGTACTCTTTGTAATACTTCCTCATAGGTCCTAGTCCCTTTGAACAGATCGTCACAAGGGGACTTCTCATGCTCATAGGCCTTCATATTACAATGGGCCATGTGTTTTCCCACTAGTTGGTAAGAATCATGTTTCCTGTGTTCGAGGTTTACCAATTGAACTTCTTCTAGTGTTGCCACTTCAACTTTGGAATGACCTAAGTTGAGCAATGAAAATTTCCCAATTTGAATGGGAAAAACTGACCAAAATTTCTTTTGTGCCACTTTTAGTTCTATTCCAATTCCACCTGCTACTATTTGATGAGCCACCTCCCTGCACACCAGTCTGTCAGGGAGGAATTTTGGGAGGGCATGTGGGGGGATTGAACACCCGAAAACTCTAATGTATGAAAAATTATCCTCTATGAACCAGTCAGCTACTCTCCTGAGGTTTCCTGTGACCGAATCTGAAATGCAAGGAGGCACACAGCCGTACAACATCTGATGTAGTGGTATCACCATGAAATGACAAATTTCGTAGAATGAATTCTTGACGTTTTCTTCCCAAAGTTTAGAATGATATTCATGAATTGGCTCCCGATAAGTAGGATTCCAACTCTAATTCATCAAAGGGAAAGGAGTCACGAAGAATATTGCATCCATGATGTATGTCGACATATAAAAGGCTACTAGTCGGCCTTTTGATCTTGTAGTCTGATAATCCATGACCTCCTTTTCCAAGTTATCAGATAAAATCTTATACCAATTAAAGTTGTAACCTTCTGCTACCTCATGCAAAAGGGGTACCCACTCTGCAGGGAAATGTGTGGACTTTTCTTACCGAAAAGTATACATAACATCATCATGACATAAATCATATACTCATTCAATGAGGCTGTGGCGTAGATGCCATGAGTGTCAGCCTTGAATTTACCTCATTTCTCCACTTGTCTTTAATTATATCAGGGTAGGTTTGGTTTGCCTCAAAACATTCTTTTCTTTGAAAATTACTCACAAAATCTTGATTATAAACGTACTTGGGACTGGAGGATAATTTATACATTACTTGTACATGTTCTGGTATGAAAGAGCCAATTATGACCCCTCGGCTGTCCATAATGCTCATCGTATTTACATCAGTTTGCTCTAAGGCCCAACTAATCATGTCATTATAAGCTGTAAGTCGTGGCCATGTAGCTATCTTATGGAGCTCAGACTTCGCTATATCTCGAATCTTGTTGTCGACTTCATGAGGGAAATTTTTTATTTCGTAATCCAAAGTCTCGAAAATCTGTCTCCAGGATTTTATGGAATCAATGGAATGCAGTGTTGTATCAGATATAACGTCTCCGTCTGGACTCGAGCTTTCTACAACCTCTTCGCTTTTTCTGGGTGCCTTCTTAGGTGCCATGATATCAGTGCTATATTAGAGATCTGTTCACAGAGAAATGTGTTTAAAACCAGGAAAGCGTGAATAGCTGCAGATGTAAGGGATACCTTACGAAGTTCGAAAAATAAGAGTTATTAATCTTCGATTTCGCATTAAAACGAGTGTACAGACGCAGACGACGAAAAATTAATGCTCTTTTAATGGAAAGATATACCTGGAAATACGCTTTCATGTCGAAAAATATCTTCACTTATCCGTTATTAATGCTGCTGTATATCGGCAATTTCGAAAGTGAAGTTTCGAAAAACACCGCCCTCCTCTATTCCTGAAATGCGAAAGGTGGATTAATTGTCATTAACCCTGTTTTAAAATCGAATTAACCTGAAACTTAAACCCTGTTTAGAGAAAACATGATTTCGCATTTTAGAACTTCGGGGATCCTGTTGTCAATGGACAAGTCACAAACAATCCCCGAATCGCGAAATTGTGAAGAGATTAGTGAGGCGATAAGACACGTATTAGGGATTAAATAAATCGAGGTTAACGATTAATTAACCTTTTAACTTTTTAGTAAAACAAGGATCAGGAGTCTAAGGGTTGAGAGTTCCGAAGTGCTTCAGCATAGAGAAAAACCCGAATCGTGAAAGATTAAGGGGAAGATAATTATGTTTAGGAACTTAATTAATTACGGATTTAAAAAGCTCTTTGTGTAAAGTGACGAAAAAACTTTTAATTCTTTCCCCTTTAACCCTTTTTTAATATGTTAAAACTTTTCGAGATTTTGGCACCGGGAAAAAGGATATCTGAAACTTATACTTCAGGAAAAGCCAAATCTCAAAAACCCAAAAAGGAATGGAAAATTTAGACTTCTCTTTTGATTAAGGGCGGCTCCATGACTTAGGAAAAATGAAGCATTAGTTTTCAAGGATAGGGAAAAATAAACTTCGTGTCAACATTAGGCTCCATCTAGGGATCTCGTCTCCTTGTGGGATAAGAAGAACATGCAGACCAAGTGCCTTCATTAGGAAATGGAGTCAGTGATTTGGATTTGTGAAACAGATTTTGGATAAAAAACCGAACAAGAGTAGGGTCTCAACATTAGCCTTGAAAATTTCTCCAAAACAAAAATTTTGACCATCTCGAGCGAGTTTTTTCAATAAAACTCTTATCCTGAAACTGAGCTCAAAACTGTGTATGATAATCAAAGCCAAACTAATCATCTTATCAAGTTTTATGTGATTCCGTGTTTGCATCAAGGTAAGTATTTGTGTTGTGTCTAGTAAGGATATCTCCGAAACCTATGATAAAATTCAGCTGAAAGGGAAAGAAATCACCAAAACTTCTTGTAATTTGTGTATGACAGCTTTTATCAGATACAAGGATATTGCTTCACTACCAGTGAGCCTGTTCAGTACCCTGGTGAAGTTATCTGACTTCCCATATTGAATTTCCTTTCACCACTTCATTATTTTCAAGCATTTAAATGTTGAGATGAGGGCAATCAATAAAATGAATTTCCTTTTTTCATCTCTTTGGACTAGATGGGGGTAATCAATATTGAATTTCCTTTCACCATCTGTCTGTATTTACTCTTTTATATTTCTGAAGTGGGGGCAATCAATGCGTATACAATATACTCGGGAAGATATCTGTTTGAAAAAGAATCAAAGCTTGTCAATTCATTTAAATAGCTCTGGGTCAATCTTCTCCTCTGCCTTCAAAAATCATGGGCTTCAAAGAACTCCTTAAGGGAAACTTTTGACCTTTGGTCCAGGGAGCTTCCTTGAGAAAAACTAACCAGTTTTTCCTATTAGAATAACTAGTAAGGTCAGGATTAACCTAGACATGTTTGTAATCCAGCTAAAGTCAAAGAAATTAAGAACACAACCCACTCTCTTTCTTGAGATTTTGTTCAAGAGTTTTCAAGACCAGAGTGAGACCCCTTTATTGTCAGGAAACTTTAAGATCAAACCTTCATGATAAAGTGGGAAAAGGATTTACTGTGGTCAAGGGGGGTAAAGGGGTTAATTAGAACAAAGCTGTACATGTAACTGTTCTCGGAGNGACTATACAAAAAGCATGAAAACAAACTGATATGTACAATGAGAATTTTTACAAAAACATTATTGCATGAAGTGTTTAAGATGCCACCCATTCACAGGGGCATTGAGGATGACTCCATCTAGGTTTACTAATAACCAGACATTTTTTCCTTCTGAGGTTGAAATCCTATATGGGTCGGACCAGATTGGATCGAATTTGCCATGTTTTCCAGCATCCTCTTTCCTGGCTTCCCATTTCAGGACCAAGTCACCAGAGAGGAATTCTCTATCTTTAGCTTTCTGATCAAACAAGGCCTTCATTTTATCCTGATATATTTGTAACCTTTCATCTACTTCTGTCCTGTTTTGTTGAACTTTGACTAGCTGGTTTATCCTTCTGGTAACATCATTGGGTTCTTCATTTGAATCCTGACAGAGCTTCATCACCGACAAAGCTAAGTTTATTGGTAAAACGACATCGGTGCCATATACCATCTGGAAAGGGGAAGTTCCAATTGACCTTTTTGTACTTATTATGTTGGCCCATAATGCATATTTTAGATGTATATGCCATGCTTTCTTGTTTTCCGTTAAAACCTTTTTTTATCACGGTAATTAGGCTTTTGTTAGATTATTCAGCCAAACCATTACCTTGTGGATAGTAAGTGGTGGACTGTCCTAGTATGATGTTATATTTTTGGCAAAAATTTATCATGGCCAATGATTTAAAATCTTGTGCATTATCAATGATTATCTTTCGAGGGCACCTGAATCTGGACAAAATATTATCTTCCAAGAAACTGATTACTACCAAATCGGTTGCATTTCTTGTGGGGATAGCTTCCACCCATTTAGTGAAGTAATCAATAGCCGTTAGGATCCATTTGTGTTGCGCGTTGGAGTGTGGATGAACTTCTCTAATGAAATCAAGTTCCCATTGCTGAAATGGGGCTTCCGTATTAACTGGCATAAGGGAAAAAGCTGGGATCTTCTATTTTCCTGTGAACAACTAACAAGGGACACAATTTTGAACTCTAGTGTTCACTTCTGTAAACAATTTGGGCCAGTAGTATCTGTCTCTTAAGATCTTATAAGTTGTTTCTTGCCACGCATCATGTCCTCCACATACCCCGACATGGAATTCATCTATAACACCTTCCGCTTTAGTTTCGACTAAACACCTCAGTAGAAAACCCAAGGGGTCTCTCCAATACAATTTTGCATCTATGATATAGTATTTTATAGCATGTAACTTTAACGTCCTAGCCTTAGACAGGGTTAACTCAGTAGGACATTTGAGTGTAAGTAGGTAATGAACGATGTCACGATACCAGGACGAAGTAGAAAACTTGTCTTGAATTTCGGTTATAGGTGCAGTGGTATCAAGCTCGTCTATTTCTAGAAATCCCTCGGTCTGTTGCAGCTGATTTATCCCTAGTGCTTTTAAGTTTGATTCGGCAAGCAATTTGGCCAAACCTTGGACTTTAATAATTTTAGTTGGTTTGACTTCTAGGTCAAACTCCTGGATCTTAGCTAACCACCTGCCTCTTCTTCCATCATTGTCTGGTTGCACCAGGATATATTTAACAGAGCTAGAGGGCATGTAAGCAATGACTTTCGAGTGCAATACGTAAGTTTTGAAAGGTTTGAGGGCTTTCACCATTTCATAGGCTTGTTTCTCCAAAAAGTCATATCTCAACTTGGCATCCCTGAGACTTTTGTTAAAAAATGCAATAGGTCGCTCAAAACTTTCCTCATTTTTTTGTAACAATACAACTACTATAATATGCTTTGAAGCAAAAGAAAAAATTAAAAAGTATTTTGTGTAATCTGGACTGGCCAAGGATGGTGCTTCACTTATTAATTTCTTGATGCGTTGAAAGGAGGCTTTGGCTTCGCTCGTCCATTTCACTTCATTGTCCTTTTTGAGCATATCTGTTATCAATTTCACAATTTCGGCAAAGTTAGGGATGAATCTCCTAAAGAAATTTATTTTTCCTTAAAAAAACTGAATTTCTATTACATTTCTAGGAAAATTTATTGTATCTATTGCTTCAACCCTTTTGGGATCGATTTTGATCCCATCCTTAGACACGATATGGACCAAGAGTTTACCTTCTTGCATTGCGAAATGGAATTTCTTGGGATTGAGTGACAAACCAAACTTTCAACATTTTTCAAAGGTTTGTTTAAGGTGCATTAGATGTTCTGCATCAGATTTGAAGAAAACAGTTAGGTCATCAAGATAGATAACAATGAACCTATCTCTCTCACCCACAAAAGCGATATCCATGGATCGCTGAAAAGTAGCTCCTGCATTCATCAAACCAAAAGGCATTTTATCGTACATAAAAGTGCCCCAAGGGGTAGTGAAAGCAATTTTTTCTTTATCGTCCTGGTGCACTGTGATCTGATTGTATCCTGAAAAACCATCAATCATAGACATTCTGTTAGCTCCAACTAATTTTTCTAACACATGATCCATCTTAGGTAATGGGTAATTGTCTTTGAGTGATGATCGGTTCAGGTTTCTGAAATTGATGCATAGTATGATATTGTCATTTTTCTTTCTTACTGGGACTAAGTTAGCTACCCACTCGGAATATCTCAGTGGGACTATAATTTTAGCATCCAGGAGTTTTTTGACCTCCTTTTCTATCATTGGTAAAAGGATAGGGTTAATCTGTTTGATTTTCTGCCTAAAAGGTTTGACACTTGGTTTCAATGGAATTTTATGTTCCATGATAGTCATGTCATAAGTTCTCAACTCATCATAGGACCAGGCAAAAACATCTTTGTATTTTTTAAGCAATTCAACATATTTACTCTTGATTTAGGGAGACAGATATCTGGATACTTTAACTAACTTGGGACTCTCTTTGGCACCTATATTGCAATCTTTGACCTCTTCGGGTTGAGGTTGTAAGGTAGCCTTCAAAGGGATGTCATCATGATTAAAGAGTCTTTCTAGAGGAATCAAGCCCTTCGGTATTTTATTATTTTTCAAAACCAATATGCGATGGTTTTCAATTTTATATTGGAATTCTTGGAGGTCTTACCCTTCCTACATGATCCAAATAGGATCATTTTGGTTCTCTTGGTCAGCATGCGTTTCGACAAAGTCGTCTACCGTTTCCAAAAAAAAATTGAGTTGTTCGTCATCCTCAAAAACTTGCCAATGTTGTATGTTATTGGGAATGGAAGGTATATGTCTCATCTGTATGTGGTATTTGAGTTTGAAAGCAGTGGGAGGTGCAAAAGTTGAGGTAGCTTTGGCTAAGGAATCTGCCTGTTGATTTTCATCTCTTAGAATGGAGTAAATATTAACAAAAGAGAAAAAAAAATCGATTAGGTCCCAAACACAATTTCGATAAGACCTTAATCTAGGATGTTTGGCTTGGTACTGGCAATTGACTCACTTCACGATTAACTCTGCATCACCAAAAATTTGCAAGTTTTTAATTTTCATCCTCCTAGTGGCCTCTAATCCTAAAACTAGAGCTTCGTATTCACAAACGTTATTAGTGTGGTCAACGTTGCACTGCAACCTATAAGAGAAAGGGATAACAAATTGGTTATCAAGTGCTACAAAAATTATTCCAGCCCCAGCTCCAAGATAAGATAAGGCGCCGTCAAAAAACATTTTTCACACACCAGTGTTATATACATCTTGTTCTATTTGTTCCTTTTCTTTTTTATTTCATGCACAATTTTCTTCTACACAAGCATCAACATCATCATCTATAGATAATATACAATTACCTAAATACTGATCAACAATATATACAGGGTAATTATTTGGGCTGAGAGGATCACTAACTGTAAATGATAATCTGGTTTCCCTATACAAACGAGTGAACTGACCTCTGAAAATTGGAATCATTGTGTACATCATATCAAGTTGAAAAGAGCCTCCAAGTTTAGCACCTCAGGACCGAGACAAGAGCATGTCGTACTTCAGAGGTATATCTGCGACAACTACATCCATTAAAACACTATTTGTAGGTACTTGTGCAAGATTTATGACTAAGTCCTTTATCATGCCTAAACACTTGACTTTCCTTGAGTCAAACAAATGCAAATCTCCATAAGGCCTGGTGATTTCTAGGCCAAGTTTGTCCATGATAGCCTTAGGCATTACATTGTGAGAGGCTCCAGAATATAACATGCAATTATGGATAAGATGATCGAACATTGTCAAAGTGATGTAGAAAGGGGCAACGGTGTCTCTAGCACCTTCAAAATGTGGGATGAAAACTATGTTGGGCTTATCATCTTCTAGGTTGATGGCATCGTCCTGACTTTCGTTTTCCGAAAAACTAATCATTTTAGCAATTTGTTTTCAATATATTAGGTTTTTGGCCAATTCAACAAGGGGGATAGGGATTTTGATCTTGTTGATCTCGTTCTCAAGATTAAATATTTCAATGGGTTTGTCAGTTTCTACGGTTTGAGCCTCCAGCCCTTTCTTTTCAACTTTCCTAGGTTGGGGGGCCTTTGTTTCGGTAACAGGGGCATTCATTTTCTATGTGCTTAAGGGTGACGTTTCTGTTGTCTTTGTTTTGATTGGCAGTACATTAATGGTTTGTTTTTCAGTTCTTTTTGTGACCACTTGGTCAGTTTCAACCCTCGATAGTATCTTTTTAACTGGAGCGGTTGTTGAAGCTGTGTTCCTAGGTCTTAGATTGTACTTCTGGTGGAGCTCGGCCATTATACCATCAACTACTCTGTGATAAGTTGAATCTTCAGGAACACTACTGTTCTTATTACTTTCAGTCTGATGCTCTGTAGTGAGAGAATTTTCATAATAATGTACCATTATATAAGGTTGTAAGCAGTCATCACCGAGATTGTTCATGTCCTCTTCTAACTCCTAAAAATATTCAATGTCCTACCCTCCTATAAAGTTTTCATTTTTAAAAGGGGTTTGAATTTTTTGATCTTCATTCTTAACTTGTTTTTTATGGTTTTGAGGATTAGGGTTTTTTTGGAACTCTTTTCTAGGGTAATGTTCATTTTTAGCTTGATCCAGTTCCATTCTCAATATTTTGTTTGACAGTTCTTTGATAATTCTAGCCATATCGTCTATTTTATCTTCTGAGGATCTCCCTGATCTAGAGGGCCCTCCTTTCTCCTTGTGTCTCCTTATTTCTTTGTTTTCAGTCTCAAATTTGGCTTTGATCTTCCCTGATGCCATCATGTTAGACTCAATTTCCAAGGCATCATCTTGCATCTTGGTGAGATCAACTGATCTTATCTCTCTTAGTAAAAGGGCGAAGTCGGGATAAAAACACCAACGAAAGTCACTTTTGCTTCAGGTTGTGAGGGTTTAACCTCGGTTGGGATCTTATTATATAATTTGTTGAACCATTGGGTGAACTCGAGGACTGATTCAGAGTTTTTCTTTCGCAGAGCTCCAAATTCAGTTAGATAATAGAGATGGTATTTTCGTTCACCTCACTGTCTGATAAATGCGTTTTCAAGTTCCTCATATGAAGGTATTGATTCGGCTAGTAGACCTTGAAACCAGGTTCGCACTTGCCCCTCAAAAGTTTGAACCAAGAGTCTGGAATATGCATCCTCATGTTCTAATCCGAAAATGTCAGTGAACTGATCGGAAAAATTTAAGTGTTCAGCTACCGTTAAATCACCCTCTCCCGTGAATTTGGGCAGGTTTTTCATGTAATTTTCTGGCAAGTCGTGGAGAGGGACTGGTAAAACCAGAGGGGCATATCTTGCAACAACCTTTGTAAATATCCAAGGAGGCGGTACCTGACCGCCTGCTCCTCCTCCTAGACCACTTGCAGCGGCACCTCCTGCCCCACCCACTCTAGCTGCGACCATTGTGGCTTTAGCAGCAAAAGTTTGGGGGTCACAAAGGAGGGTTTGAAGAAAAAGGTTATCGACGGGGATGAAATTTGAGGAAAATAACCTTGGGGAATGTGGAATGGTTCCTTCAGAACCACAGGATGAAGATATAGGAGAGTCAACATAAGTCAAATCGAGATAAATAGGATAATTGTTTGAGTTTTGAGAGATGGGAAAATGAACCTCGAGAAGCGAGGGGGAGTCAGTCGCAACAAGAAGGGAGGTATACCTTCATTTTTTGTTGGTATGGGAGATAGTTGAGAAAGCTTTGATCTTAAAAACAGGCTGAACCAAATTTGATCTCGGGTTTGTAACATTACCAACAGAGTATTTCCTATTAGGGGATGGAATACTTGACTCGCCGTGTTGATCTTCGGAGTCAGACTGTGTGGGTTTAAGTTGATAATATTTATTCATCGATAAGGCAATCTGCCGAAAGTACTTTCTTAATTTTAGATTTTTTTCTAGGTTGGAAGGAGGCAAAATCTGCTTGTCATCTGGATTCTTCTGGTTTAGAGCCAACTTAAAACAATGGGGAGTCGCCAAGTGAAAGATAAAGGTTAGTCTTAAAAGATTTCCAAACTTTGTTCACTACCAAAGAAGGAAAGTGTCAATGTCGTTCTTCCCAGTGAAAAGGGATTTCGTTACTTCGATCCCCGGCAACGATGCCAAAAAGATGTTGTTACTGAGTTTATAATTTAAGGCTTTAAAGTATACTGTCAAGGCATCCGAAAGATAGTGGGAATGGAGGACATAAAAGATAACTAATTAAAAGAGAAAGATTAAAGTTGGTTTCTCAACTGTCTCTATCAGAATTCCCAGTTTTTCTGAACGCTGATATCTCTCTCAATTGCGACCCAGGAACGTTCTAACTCAGCCCGGTTATTTGTTGTTTGCAAGATGGTGTTGAATAAATTTATAGCAATACTGGTTTGATCCAAAATACCAGGTTTGACGTTAGGCTTCCTTGTAACTGGTACTGTCATGAGGGATATAAGGTAAGGGATATATAGATCTGTACTTTCTTTCCAGGATTAATTATCTCTAATCCACAGTGTAAAGAGAACGATTTAAAAACACAAATTAATGAGATGAGTAAATCAAAGGTCGTTTCTTGTATCTAATTTAAAACTTAAAAGAAGGGAAACATGTATGATATGAAGAAAAAAACATAACTATTAACAAGGTGAGGCATCAAATTAAGAGGAATCTCACTTTGTAATAGAAGATTTGAAACAAGAAAGATATTAATGAAGCATATGATATTGTAATCGAAACATTTGTAGGTCTTATACCAGTTGATAACCGATACAGAGGAAAAATTGTAAATGACCTAGATAATAAGAATAATTTATTTCCACAGTAGAGGTTGTACTAAATTGTAGTTAGGCATTCATTAATATAAATACATGAAAGAAAGATGAAAAGACAAGGGAACACATAACTCAGACTTGACAAAATCCAGAATCTTCAATTTGCTTTTCTTTTAATTCAGAGTTTCTCTTGATGTCTTCGTCACAATGCCTTTCTTAGAGAGGGAAAAAATCCCTCCTGTCAGTCTTCTCTCCTTTTATTTATACAAAATCATCACTACTTGATCGTTAGTGATCTCCTATTTTTTCGGGGAAAAGAAGGAAAAATACTTACAAAACTGCAACCTTAACTGTTACATGATTAATATTTCGTTGATCTATCATTTCAAAAGTATAAGACTTCAAATGATACTTCACTACTTAGTTGAAGTCTCTCCCTCTTTTGAAACTATACATTCAACACATTTTCTAAAAAAAGAACAAAAATTCTGGGTGGTGTCAGGAGATCTTTAGTTTCAAATAGATAAAACTTTCTTTGTATCTTTGGAAATTGGTCTTCAAAACCTTTATCGACAGATATGATTGCTTGCATCTTTAAATTAGGTTGTACCATCCATTTGTCTATCTGATTGATATTGATTTCGCTCAACTATGAAATTTCTGCCTGAACCTCCTGCAAGATCTCTTTGTAGTCCAACTGTTGTTTCACAATGTTTATCTGCCCAAGTAGTCCGGAGCAGTCATTCCTTTCGATTCCTAAAGATTTCTTATCCAAAGAATCAAAGATTCCCTCACAGTCATCTTTGAGTTCTTTGACTATCTTCTTATTTTTAACTATATTTGTTTCCCATGATTTGAGCATAACGTCTCCTCTTATCTGTTCTATGACATAAAGTTTTAAATATTTCAACATCTCCCTGTTCCCTGAACATGCAACTGCCTTCTAAAAAGTATTCCTTGCTTCTTTAGCCTCCTTTTCTAATAAAATAATGTTATTGAGAGATTTTCTTACCTCTTGAAAATAACGCTAGATGACCTCTATTTTGGAGATCAATTGTTGTTGTTCAACTTCTATCTTTGTATGGGATTCTAACGAGAGGGCTTGAAAAGCCTTCAAGTCTACAACCTGACCTTCTGTGAAATTCAATTTAGCCTGTAATTGTTTAACAAGCTCTCTCTGCTAAGTAACCTGTACCTGACTTACTTGTATTCTCTGGTTCATTTCGTCTAGGCTAGTTTTGAGTGACTGAATTTCTTGCCTTTCAACGACTCTGGCTTGATCCAGGATTTTATTTACCTCTTCTCTAATGTTTTGTTCAATATTCTTTATCTGATCCTACAATTGGGCTATCATGTGGTTACTCTTCTTTATCCCGGTTCTCATAGTCTCCACAGTGAAAATTTTTGTTGTTGCCATGGCACCCATGGAGCCTGCTATCTCTGTAGCGAAATACTCTTCTTCCAGTTTCTGACCATCTATCAAGACCCTATGATTTTTCACCATACCCCCTTCTCTCATATACATTTCCCGACTTACGATATCCTTCCTCTTCTTGTTGAAAAAATAATCGGAAGGACGGATCTCATCTTTGGAAATAGGGGTAAGGTCACCAACATATATATCTCCCATCTGTGGGAGTCCAAAGGTGGACTATATAGGGGTTAAGGAAGTTATGGGACTTCCTAGATTAGTATACCTTGTTCCTCCCATGGTCTCTGGTATAATGACATCGACAACATGTGATGAAGGAGGAGTAGACTTACCGATTTTGGGAGTTGTCCTCGGCCTCCTCTCTGCTTTTGTCTCTGGATCTTTTGTCTATAAGGCTATCTCTGGATCTTCTGTCTGTAAGGCCTCTTAATTTTGTGAAGACCCTTCGATTTCCTGAGGAAATTCTTCAGGGTTGGCTTTATCTTGCGCTTCTTGTCCCGAAACTGGAATAATATCTTCTTGTTCCCGAGGAGGGGTAATTGCTTCTCCTTGTAGTACTTTGGGCAGGCCTCTCCATATGTGCTTCTGGAAGGTCTGAAAATTAGCTTGTAAGTTAGACAGTAGTGTTTGTACTCGTTGTAATACTTCCTCATAGGTCCTAGTCCCTTTGAACAGATTGTCACAAGGGGACTTCTCATGCTCATAGGCCTTCATATTATAATGGGCCATGTGTTTTCCCACTAGCTGGTAAGGATCATGTTTCCTGTGTTCGAGGTTTACCAATTTAACCTCTTCTAGTGTTGTCGCTTCAACTTTGGAATGACCAAAAAGTCTACATAACATCATTGCGAAATAAATCATATACTCATTCAATGAGGCCGTGGTGTAGATGCCATGAGTGTCAGCCCTGAATTTTTCCTCATTTCTCCACCAGTCTTTAATTATATCAGGGAAGGTTTGGTTTGCCTCAAAACATTCTTTTCTTTGAAAATTACTCACAAAATCTTGATTATAAACGTACTTGGGATTGGGGGATAATTTATACATTACTTGTACATGTTCTGGTCTGAAAGAGCTAATGACGACCCCTCGGCTGTCCATAATGCTCCTCGTATTTACATTAGTTCGCTCTAAGGCCCAACTAATCATGTCATTATAAGCCGTAAGTCATGGCTGTGTAGCTATCTTGTGGATCTCAAACTCCGCTATATCCCGAATCTTGTTGTTGGCGTCACGAGGGAAATTTTTTATTTCGTAATCCAGAGTCTCGAAAATCTGTCTCCAGAATTTTATGGAATCGATGGCATGCAGTGTTGTATCAGATATAACATCTCCATCTGGACTCGATCTTTCTGCAACCTCTTCTCTTTTCCTGGGTGCCTTTTTAGGTGCCATGATATCAGTGCTATATCAGAGATCTGTTCATAGAGAAATGTGTTTAAAACTAGGAAAGCATGAATAACTGCAGATGTAAGAGATAACTTATGAAGTTTGAAAAATAAGAGTTATTAACCTTCAATTTCTCATTAAAACGAGTGTACAAACGCAGACGACGAAAAATTAATGCTCTTTTAATGGAAAGATATACCTGTAGATACACTTTCATGTTGAAAAATATCTTCACTTATCTATTATTAATACTATTGTATATCAGCGATTTCGAAAGTGAAGTTTTGAAAAAGACCACCCTCCTCTATTCCTGAAATATGAAAGGGGGGTTAATTGTCATTAACCATGTTTTAAAAATGAATTAACCTGAAACTTAAACCCTGTTTAGAGAAAACAC
>JASDQU010735057.1:33572-44764 GCA_032191745.1 Picea mariana
ACTTTTCGATAAGACGAGGATCGGGAGTATGAGGGTTGAGAGTTTTGAAACGCTTCAACATAGAGAAAAGCCCGAATCGTGAAAGATTAAGGGGAAGATAATTATGTTTAGGAACTTAATTAACTACAGATTTAAAAAGCGCTTTGTGTAAAGTGACGAAAAAACTTTTAATTCTTCCCCCTTTAACCCTTTTTAATATGTTAAAACTTTTTGGGATTTCGGTACCGGGAAAAAGGATATATGAAACTTATACTTTGGGAAAAGTCGAATCTCGAAAACCCAAAAAGGAATGGAAAGCTTAGACTTCTCTTTTGATTAAGGGAAACTCCATGACTTAGGAAAAATGAAGCATTAGTTTTCAAGGATAAGGAAAAATAAACTTCGTGTCAATAAGATGTCCATAGAGGGAACTAGTGGGATGCATGAATCATCTGTTGCACTGCTGAATGGAAGACATAGTACCTCAATAAGGATTGGGGGAGATTTTCCATCTCTTGGGAAGGGATCTGGGCTAGTCTTGTCCCTCGAATCTCGTGGGATGGAGTTAGGTCCCATGGGTCTGCACTGATCTCGAGTCCGGAGCTATCTAGTGTTGGGTATTCTCTTGGTGCCCCTACTAGAAGGTGGCTCTATGATGAAGGAGGTGATACATCGAATAGGGTCTGGTTTCATAGGAGGATGAAGGGTATGGGATCATAACCTGATGGCCTTCTGTGTGTATAAAGGTAAGTGCCATTGATTGGGATAGCTGAAGAAGCCAATGAAGATCCGACCCCCCTGAATAAGCAATAAAATTGCCCCTAATCTCATAGTATATGGGTTTTTACCAAAATGAAGTGATACTCCCTCTCAACCTCTTTTAGCTGGCATAACTAACAAATCTTGTTTAGTCTATCAATATGGTAGTCTGTCTCAACTCAAATTTTATGGGAGCCCACTATGAACTAGCATAACAAAATCCAGAGACAATGCGCCCAGTGGAAAAGTGTATAATGTGGTTGAATGATGAACTCCTCCCTAAACACCAAGGAGCGCTCTGCGTGAAAGGCCATCTTTGGGCATAACCCACTAGGAGGGTTAATTGAAGTGATCTGGATAAACTACATGTAAATGTCATCCCTGATGATATTTTTCAACACTTGTCTCATTGGTAGGAGATGGCCAGGTGCATCCAAAGAATATCTTAACAGAGGAAGACGATCTATTTGAATCCCCACAGACTCTAAAAGATATGAAACTCCCATGAACCAACATAGAGCTTGACCCGTTGAGTTAGAGTAGGAAATGGTCTTGAATGAGTAGTAGACCAAGTGAGGGTACCAATCTTTCCCCTTCATCGAGTCCACTAACTCTGGATACGATGCATAAGAGAGACCGGTTTGAACACTGTCTCAAGTCAGAATGGGCGAGCTCCAAAACATGCTAGGATGATGTGTTGAGGAACTATTTTCTCGCATCTAATGATGTCTCAAAGGAGAAGGGTATAGACTCTCTCAATTGAGGCCCAATGAGAGTGAAGGCCCCCAAATCTTTGAGCCATAGAGAACCATGGGTCAAATAAGGGATTCCATGAGGGACATCTTGGATGAGATGTCCTGAAAGCTATGATGAAAAAACTATCTCTCTAGAAGGGATAAATATTCGTAGCCCTTGGTGATCCAGGGATGGAGGGTTGGTCAAAAAATGAAGCAACATCCAGAGAATTGTACTCCCAAGTATGTGTAAGTGCAAGTGATCTCAATCTCCTTCCCTTTGAAGAAGAAATGAAGGTCCATGGATTTCTTTGACCCATTGAAGATCATAACCTTAGTTTTACCCAAGTTGATCGTCAACTGTTGAAGGTCGCAGAATAAGGCTAAGGCATCCAACTGTTTATGTAGTCCCTTTGGAGATAAGGCTAGGTGGACCACATCATTAGTGAAAAGAAAAATGAATATTAGAACCTTGTGGAGGAGGCACCCGTCGTTGTCCTGGATATGTTCGTGAAGAAAGATCTCTAACTCACCAATATAAATCCCAAACAATGTGGGGAACATGGGACAACCCTATTTAACCCCAATGATACTCTAGATTAAATATGATATCCTATGAACTATGCAAAAATTACCAAGGAATGACTCATATAGGCGTTGTTATCCCCATTTTGTGGGATAACTAAGGAGATCATGTCTCGAGGCCCTCAGGTTGTAGATATGGAGTGTTGAGAGACCACATGACTAGAAATGTCCACTTGTACATACAAAATCCCACTCTATCACCACATTCTGATCCATTGTTAGCGCATCCACCACACTAGTTAGCTTTTGGAAGTCAGATGGGTCTTGCTCCGTGAGATACAAGTCAATTATTGTGGCAGGTAGAAACCCTACTATTCAAGGAATTTAAACATGTTGTATTTGAGTTATTTTTCATTATAGAAAGCCTTCTTGGACATTATGTTTTTTACCCTATTTCACCTTGGTGAGTGTCATAGATTTCCTAGTAAGTGGCCAGCCTATAGGAAGGTTTGCAACTGGGGGTCCCTTGAGGGGTTATCGTATCGTTCTAGACCATACTTACCTCTTTCCTCTCATTACACTCCCATCATATTGTCTTCTTCTAGGCCCTTTGAATTTAGTGACCCAAGAAGGGGATGTACCTCATTTCATAGGAAGAAGGGCTTGAAGGCCCAGAGGGATTGTTGTTGGCTTAAAAAATAAAATCCTAAATATATACCTTCCAAATGCCTCACCTAGGGATCCTCGAGAAATAAATGAAACACTTCTTTGTAAGAAAAGGGAGACCTATAAAAATAAATTCTTAATGGGTTAGTTGGAGGATGGGAGGTCTCATCACGAGAATACCTATCACAATCATAGGTATTTATCGGTATCACATTACTATATCTAGTCACCTAGCCAGGGTAGTGGCTCTCAATTACACAACTGAGAGAAAGGGTATCTCATCATGATCCAACCTCCACATTTCAATGAGGTATTTGTGAATGACATTGCCATTATCTGGACACCAAGCAGGGACAGTGGCCTTCAACCTGTTCCTTAAAACATGAAGATGGGCTTGGAAAAAAATGCATTGCAAACGAAGGTGCCACATACCCTCAAGAAAGGCACCCATAAATGAGATAATAAAGGCCCTTGCATGTTATGAAACTCATCGACCTATGAAGTCTAAACCCCTTCCACCTCATCATCCACTACGTAACCTTGAAAGGAAATCCCTAGGAGCATCCCCTAATTGAGGGCTTTGGTATACCCAATAGAACTTCTATGACACCCATCCCATACTTAAACTTGGTCAATTGTATAGGGTTTTTGAGCATTTGTTTAATTTAATGAAGTAATTTTGATGCGAATGTTTAAGTGCCTTTCTTATTAGATGTGGTTTACACTTGTCATGATATCTTTGACTTGAGATATTTGGAGAGCATACCGTTTGTTTTGTAGGACCTTGCTTGGTAGCCAATTTTGGGAGAACAAGCCTAGCTTGGGCTTCCACGGGGAAAAGAGCCCACATGTTGGATGTTGTAGGCCCTCACATCAGATAATAGAGATATTCCTTTGGAGGCTTACTTGGCATCATGGAGGATATTATCTAGCCCCTAGTACCCTGACGACTTTCCTAGGAGAGGAAAATCATCATCTTTTGAGGGTTGACGTCATGCTTGAGGGGGTTTGGTGGTGATGGATCCATTAAACATTGACACTTGGCATATTTTGATTGGAGGAGACATGGATTGACCCTATAATATGATGAGGAGGCTCAAGGAGCCCCAACTACCTCCATTTTACCCTCCAATGATTTTCTCAAGTCGTCAAAATGCCCCTTAAAGGGGCGACACCATAATGTTTTTAGGGTTTCTATTGTGTTAAAGTGAAAATTAAATATTATTATTTGATGCAAGGGGTAAGTTAAGGGTTTTTGACCCCTTATCTTATGTTTTACCCTTGATAAGTGTACAAACTATGTGTTAGAATTTTGTATAAATAGATATTATGTGAATCTCTTTTCATAACATAACCCTCCTCTTGTGAGATGATACTTCGCTGAAATTTGCGCCCTATTTGGGAATTTCTCATTGTCTCTTGGTTGCTACTCTCTTGTATAGGTTCTACATTGGCTATTGGATGGATGAATGATGCACTATCTCTAGTGGGGGACTATTTCTTTCTTTATGGTGGATTTGCTTAGCAAAAAGGAGGTTTGTTTTATTAATGCTTGGACTAGGTAAGGAAACTTTGTTGCCATTGCTTCTTTTCTTGGTTTCAAGGTTAATTTCCTTAATATTTTTGGGAGTATAAGTGAATACAACCCCATTAAGTCCATTGTAATTGTCTTGAAATACTTTTTTGCATAAGGAAATACTAGGAGGAGTAAAAGGGTTTACACGCTCCTAGGGTTTTGGTCACCCTCGTATGTTCGCCAATTTTGGATTTTTGATCCCAATCTTCTCAATATTCTCAAGCCCATGGGCCTTTCGATGTTTGTTTTATGAGTCCAAAGAAACAAAACTCAGTTGTTTTTCATCTTTAGAGAGTCTGAAAAACACTTAAAGAAAACTCCAAAATGTCCTTTTTTGTAAATTAGTCTAACGAGACCGAAAAATAGATAATCTACTGCTCATCAGACTATTTCTTCAAATACTTTTATGAGCGTGAAAATAACAAGGTTTCTTAACTATATTTTCATGTTCAGGGAGTTTGAAAAGATCTTAAAGGGGACTCTAGGGGTTTCCTTTTTCGTATTGCCATAACGAGTCATAAAAAGTGATAAAAGTTTACTCGATTACATTCTCATAGTTTTACAAGCGTGCTTGAGAAGATCAAAAATCTTTTTGGTCAAAAATCCAAAATCAAGTTTGGTCACACAATGTATTTCCTATTTCACTTTGTCCTTCTGCTACCTGCGACGATTCCTGAAGAAATATTTTGAGTGATAATCAATTTTTCCTCTTTGCCCAGATTTGTGATCATTTCTTAGAATGAATTTTTGGTCCTGCTAGATGATTATTCACGGCTTAGTTTGCGATTTTTAAAATAAATTTGATCATTTATCAAGTGTTAAGAGTCTTTTTCATAAGCTTCAAAAGTTTTATCTTTGACTTATCGCTGCAAGGTTATAATCTTTGGGTTTCATCCTTGAGTGCTTGTCAGTTAACTTGTTAAGGATCTTTTGTGAGTTTTGGATTGTTGTTGATTAAAAAAGATTTTTTATTTCATTAGACGAATGAGTTTCCTTTGTTTTACATTTTTGGTTGCATTATGAGAAGTTTGGGAAATTGTGTTGCGAGTGCATTCATTTTTTTGAATAACTTTTTCTTTTTAATTCAGATCTCTGTTTTTATTTGAAAAGAAAAAGAATTGAAATTTGTTTTTCCTTTTCGTAGTGTTTATAAGAAACTTTTTGTATTCAAGTGTTTTTTTAAAAGAGAAAATTGGAAAATTTGATAGCTTTGATTGTTTGGCATTAAGATTGTTCAAAGATTAAAGGAATTGTGTTTTGCAACTTGTTGTATTCTAGAAAAAGAAAACCTTCTCTCTTATGTAATTAGAGTTCACGAACGAAAATATTTCATCTCATCTCTCTTTGCATATTGTTGAGTCAAGGTCAAGCACTTCATCAGTTTCATCTTCGCTTCCTTTTTTGAGTTAAACAACAACCATTAAAATTAAGCGTAATTTTAAAATTTATCTAGTAACTTTTATTTTCTAGAACTCTTATACACCAATATTAGCTAGGGATAGCACTTTGGAATAGGTTGTGAGGAATACTCTCCAAAGCATCAAAACACACAATAGTATCTTGTGATGGGGAGAGTTAAATCCACTTTCTACATTTTTTCTTGGGAAGCCCTTCTAACACAAGGGTCAATCACAAGGTTGAATTTAAAGGGCCAACATAGTTACTCACCCTACTTTCTTGGTCTTAGTGTAGTGGATGCCCATATTATTGGGGGTCACTTAAAAAGAAAATCTTGTGCGGACCTTCTCGAGGAGATTTTGGGTTTAGATACCCTGCCCTTGTGCATATATCGGATTGCCAACTGCTTCCCCAAGCATCATTGTCATGATTGGTAACCATAGTAGACTATCAATTTAGGGTCTTTACACGAGGTGACTGTGGAGGGGAAAATATTCACGGTACCTGGAATTGGCATTGGCCAAACTCACTCGGGCTCCTTGGAGGGTATACCCATGATTATGTGTGGGAGATTTCACTAGGGTGTAAGTCCATTAAGCAGGTCATCAACGTAACTTTTACACCCTCTTTACTGCAACCCCTTCTTGTCTTGATCTCACGACGTTGGATTTCATCACCAACTAGTGGTTTCGAAATAAGAAGGTTTGTTTGTATGCTTGATATATAGTTTTTATTAGTGAAGTGTTGTTTTTTTTCTCTAGTTGGCCATAGATATTTTTTATTCTTTGTTGGGTGTGGCCAACATCGACCTTCATTGTTCACATAGGATGCATAGATTGCCTCTGGAAGAACTGGAAGAATACGCCCCCTTGCTTCCTAATTCACTAGAGGGTCCTTCTCCTGAAGGAGCAGTCAACAACGACATATCCTCTAAGATCGGGAGTTCTACTCCATTGGTTGAATCATCACTCCCTGTAAATATGTTATTGAATGTTATACAAGACCCAATTTTGCTTCGAATTAACTCTTTGGGAGACCTTGTTTCCGAAGACTACACTAGAATACCTCCAAGACCTTTCATAGAGTCCAGTGTGGATGATCCACCATTTCACAGTGAGTCATTTAGAACTCTGGTTCACACTTCTGGAATTTTTAATCCTAGTTCAGTCCTAGTCTGTTCTTTTTGGAGGACTTCTTTGGGACACAATATTTTTGATAAACTATGTATGAGTCCAAACCAACCTACGTCATCACACGTACTTGTTACTTCAAATTCTTATACAGTACCTATGAATCATTTTAATGGCATGACAAGTAATGTTGTTACGACTACAGACCCATTGTTGGTTGGTACACATACAATTCTTCCTCTCTAATTCACTAGCTCTACCACAGTCCCAGAAGTTACACCTATTTTTGCCGGAAGTTCAGTAACAACTCAAGCTCCTATTGGAACACCACTTCCGCTTAGATCAAATCCATCACTTCCACCTGGGTATAACACTCTTAATAGATTTATTGCTAATCCTACCCAGGGTCCATTCGAAGGACCTGGTCTTTTTGTTCCACCTGGGTATAATGATGCTAGCAGTTTTGTTCCCACTCCTAACCAAGTTCTATTCAGAGGGCCTAGCATTCCTCCACCACTTGGAGGATCTAATTGTCCTGGTGCAAGTAGCTCCAATTTACTTGGAGGCACAATTCATTCTGTTACTTCTGGTTATCAACTTCTTGTTGGAGGTCAACCTTAAGTTGGGGAGCAACCCCAAGTTGGGGGTCACAAACCAGTTTATGGACAATATATGCCTGGATTACAAACCCAACCTTGGAATTGTTCTTTCCAAGAAAATAACAACTGCCTGGGGGGGAAAATCCTTAATTAAATTCTTTTGTACCCTCTAATCCTAGGAAACCTTATCCAGGCACTGTAAATCCTATCTGGGGTCAACCTTTCCAATATAATGCTCCTTTCCAAGGCAGCATGCCAAACCAACCAACAAATGTTGGCTACTTGACTCAAAACCCTCCACAACCGAATTTGACAGGACTCTCTAACTATTTACAAACTGCTTATGGTCCTACTGGTATACCTATAGGATTGCCTCCCCAAAATTACCAGTTTCCTCAAGTAAACATACAATTGTCGTTTCTAGCTACTTTGGATTTACCAGATTTATCTAGGATTTTGAATGATCCCATATGGCATTCTTCGTATTGGTTGGTTATACATGCCAAATTACCATCATACATTCACAAGTTTGACGGTTGATCGGGATAAGACCCAAACAATCACGTCGTGACTTTTCATCTTTGGTGTTCATCCAACTCCTTGATGAATGACTCCATCCGATTACGTCTTTTCCAACACACTCTTACAGGTTCGACTGCTAAATGGTACATTTAATTGAAAAGAGCATTATTCAATTATTTGAACACCTTAGCTATGGGTTTCTTGACACATTACCAATTACCAATACAACATGAGATAGGAACGAAAATTTTAAGTTCATTTAAACAATCCTCTTCTACTCACATCTCAGATCATATTCACGAGTGGAGGAGCAGATGACGATTAATAAAAGTTCCCCTTCCTGATCAATTATTGGTTGAGTGGTTAATGCAAGAGCATCATCACCAACATGCTAGTGGAGGACAACTCAATGTCCTAGCATGCATTTTGAATTTTAAAGATGGCATGTCACGAAAGTATCTTGAAAAAATTGTAATTAAAGAAGTTCTTAAATGATAAGAGGCTAAACCATCGCATGAGATCAATGGAGATTGTATTTCCATTTAATATAGTTAATAGTAGTACTGATATGAAGCATTCACTCTTATCTATCTGTACCGATCATTTATTGTAATAAGGCTCAGTAGTTGAAAGCTTTTACTTTGATTAGATAGCACTAAGGTAGTTGGAGGGAAAATCTCTATGAGCTCTTTTTGTATAAATATATGTATTGTTTGCCCAAATAAGGCTGTTGAAAGCTATTTGAAGTTGTTATTGTCAATACTGTTGAAGATTATTGAAGTTGTATGAGCCCATGTACATATCATTTGAATGAATATAACATAGAAACGTTGATCCAAAATGTCTGGTATTGTTGTTACCATGTCTATCTGATTGAATTGTAGGATTTATGTTTGATTGCATTTTTTTGTTATTACTTGTTCTTATGTTATGAATGCATTGGGTGGTTGAATGTGTGAATATGTGAGGAGTAGATAAGTGTCAATTGTTTCTATTCTACGAGCTTATGCAAGGAGTGCATAGTGTCCGCAAGGTGTGTGTTGACAGAGTCTATCTTGACTCAATAGTTCAGGAGAGATAACTTGAAACTCATGCAAGGAGTGCATAGTGTCTGCAAGGTGTGCGTTGACATAGTCTATTTTAACTCAGAAACTTAGGACAAATAACTTGAAGCTTTACTTGAAAAAGAGTGCAAAGGACCACACAAGGGGTGCGTAGGCAGAAACACATTCAATGCCATATTGCTCAGGAGGAATAATTGAGTCGTATAAGAATTGTTGCAAGGAGTGCATAGTCGCCCATAAAGGGTTTAAGTTGAGAGAAACCTGTTGCAAGGTGTGCTCAGGGTTGACTTTTGGCTAAGTGTCAAAGAATTCATCTTGAAAAGGTGCAAGGAGTAAGTGTCGAATAAACATTCTCATAAGTTTAGAAGTTTCGAGGAGGAACAAGCTCAGAAGAGATAACAGATGGAAATTCTTCAATAGGGAGGAGCCCACTAAAAATTTCTCAATCAACAAGTAAGATCCATTCGGAGGAATCAAGATCTTTCTAGACCGTGAGATCTGGGAGAGTTTCACAGAGGATAGCCTTTGAAGTCCTTTGACACTTCGTGTATTAGGAGGTTTGGTAGTGTTCAAGGACCAAAATCAACGAAGTCCTGAAGGAGTGAAGTTAAATCGAAGCCATTGATATCAAGGAGCATACGTGGTAGTATATCAGAGAGTCTGGGAGATAGAGCTCTTAGAGATTTGCATGGAGCAAAGAGCGATTTATACTGAAGTTGCAAAGGCTGAAGAAATATGGACCGTTGGATCCAGAAGGACACATGGCAAAGATCCGTGTACTTCGGAAGAAGAGCACTTCGGAGAAAATTTTGTGTGGAGGAACAAGAACTCCCAAAGCCCGAAGTAGCAAAGTAAATCATGTTCATTGATCTGAGAGAGACACACATCATTAGACCGTGGAATCCAGAAGAGTGCACTCCAGAAAAGGAAGGAGGAGTGGAGTTGTTGACTAGAAGTCGTCCAAAGCTCCAGAAGTAAGAATCTAATCCTATCTGTGGGTGGTTTGGACACGTGACGTCGGATCTATCACTTCAGTGATAGGACACTTCGAGGAAATTGGAGAGTAAATTCCCGAAGGTCATAAGTCTCGAAGGTTGGAGTTAACAGGAGACATTGATAAATGAAGGGACACGTGGATAGTGGAGATTTAATCCAGATGATTGACACTTTGGGAGAAAGAGAGTGGAGGAGCGCTGACTGGAAGTTGTCCAAAGTGGAAACAAATGACGTTTTTTGACCGTCGATCGAGGTGAGTATGTGGTGCTTGATTTGTAGCTCTGGGTATGAAGCACTTCGGGGAAAAAGGTGTTTGGAACAATTGAAACTCTAGAATTGGAGTATGTAAGTGAATCACATATGTTGGTTGTTGAAGAAGCGCGAGCCGTAGATTTCTGTCTGGGTCATTTCGTTGGTTCGGAGTTCGGGGAAAAAGGAGTCAGGTGCACTCAAAACCGTCGAAGCTCAAAGTCGCGAAGGGGGTGAGCTATAGTTTATAACCCATGGTCATAAGGAGGAAGGGCCTAATAGAGGAGCTAATGCTCACCACTTAGTTTTACCATGAGCACAAGAGAAAGCATGCGTGAGGAAGTTGAACCTACGTGGGTAACAAAAGGGGGGCCTGTGTGAATTAAATCCAAGGTCTAGCAGAGGCCCGATGAGCTGATTTGGCTCAGTGAATTGAAGATCCTTGACTGGGAGGTCATAGAGCACCGAGGAGAGAGGGGGGTCTGCATCATGTGGTATTAGAGACAAAGTTTCTTTTGAGCTTTGTGTGAAGGAAAATTTTAGCACCATGCCGCCTAGAAGACGTGTTGAATGACCTGTAGCAAACCGAGTCGTGGAAATGGAGATGAGAGAACTTCATGCAAGATTGGATGCTATGGAGACAACACAAATAAGAGAACCTAATGTTGGAGATGTCAATGATGCAGAGAGCGAAGAAAGGGAAGTTGAAGAAGATATAGGAGAGGATGTTGCAAAAGAACACTTGCTGAAAGTTGTTGTAAAATTGGGAGCGAGAGAAAAAATAGAAATCCTAATGTACGAAGACAATTTAGATGTTGAAGAATTGTTGGATTGGATAAGAGCAGTGGACAAATACTTTGACTATGAAGAAGTTGATGATGAGTGTTAACACTCCAGGAAACTACTTAGGGCTGTATGCTAAGTATGCCTGGTAACTTAGGAATTCAATATTTTTATAGCAAAATGGATCGATGGGATATCACAATAGCTCAATG
>JASDQU010735058.1:0-15291 GCA_032191745.1 Picea mariana
TGATCTTCATGTTCTTCTCTATTCTTAGAGTAGATTAATATGTCATCAATGAAAACTAGTACAAATTTATCTAAAAATTTACTGAGTGCATTGTTCATTAAGCACATGAAAGTAGCAGGGGCATTGGTTAACCCAAATGGTACTACCACAAACTCATAATGACCATACCGTGTCCGGAAAGCGGTCTTATGGATGTATTCACCCTTGATTTGGACTTGATGGTATCCTGACCTCAAGTCAATTTTTGAGAAAATAGACGCACCTCCCAACTGATCGAATAGATCATCGATCCTGGGCAAGGGGTATTTGTTCTTTATGGTTACTTTATTAAGTTGTCTGTAGTCTATACACAGTCTAAGGGTGCCATCTTTCTTTTTCACAAACAGGACCGAAGCTCCCCATGGGGACACGCTGGGTCGAATATAACCCTTATCCATCATTTCTTTTAATTGTAACTTGAGTTCTACTAACTCAGGTGTGCTCATCCGGTAGGGTGTTCTAGACACCGACACCGCTCCTGGTGCAAGTTCTATTGAGAAGTAAATGTCTCTTCTCAGAGGTAGACCCGGTATCTCCTCTGGAAACACATATCAATATTCTCTTAGGATAGGGTGATCATCAGGGCTTGGGTCTGCACCTTCGCTTGTTTTCAATACCTATACTACATATAGGGGACATCCCTTTTGGCAATACTTCCTCATTTGCAATGCTGATATTTGTCTCACCGAGACCGGTTTTCGGATCCCTTGAAGGGTTATCCTTTTTTCTTCTTCGTTCACACACTCTAAGGTTTTATGGTAACAGTCTAATTTGACTTTATGGGCGGCCAGCCAATCCATACCAATCAACAGGTTGTATGACCCCAGGGGTAATACATTAAGGGTTGCTTGGGTGGGGAATTTACCCAACATTAACTGGCAGGCTGGTATGGCCTCTACCACCTTTCTTTTGGTGCCAGTGGCTAACTGTACTAACCATGGATTAGTTTGTTTTCGTGGCTGTAGCTTACACTTATCAACATATTTAGGGGATATATAACTCAAATTTGAACCAGGGTCAATCAAAATAGACACCAGANAGTCTCTTCGGAGATGATCTCCTCTGCAATCCCAACATTCCAAAGGTTTTCTCTTTGGGTTATCAATCTTTACTGGTATAGGTCCAGAAGTTTTATTTCCGTCCACCAAAGGAAAGTTTTGCTGGAGTACACTCTGGGTTGGAAAGTTCATTCTGTGGTTCTTCTTGTAGTTTTTAAATCCCGAGGATTTTCTCCCTTTCTTCTGAAATTTCGAGCCACTCTTCTATTTCCAGTCTCCACGAGAGTCTGCCCGATGTCCATATTGTTCATGACAATATGTTGCCTTTCTTATAGTGTCTTCTAGGGTCTTTGTCTCGTCAAATTCAATTCGGTTCCGGTATTTCTTGGGTAACCCACTAACGAAGCGTTGTGCCTTCGCCTTCTCTGCTTTGATGTAGGGTACATATCTCAGTAAGTCAAGAAATTTGTTGACATACTCCTCCATAGTAAGTTTTCCCAGTTTGAGTTCATAGAACTCTTTAGCCTTCTTGTCGAAGTATCTTTCCGACAAATACTTCTTCCAGAAGTACTTCTCAAACCGTTTCCAAGACAGGTCCTCCTCGTGGACCCCCTTCATATTCTTAAGGTCTTCCCACTAGATGGAAGCCTTTCCATTCATATTGAAAGTGGCCACTCGGGCCTTCAAGTTTTTTGAAAAATCATGGACTCTGAAATATTTCTTCAGTCCAAGCAGCCAGGCCTCGACTTCCTCTCCTTTCTTTATCACACCGTCGAAGGAGGGAGGTTTGGCCTTCATGAATTCTTCAAATTTATGACTCTTGGAAGTATTTTGCTTCTTCTATTTATTTTGAGAATAGGAACTGGTCCTACTAATGGAAGAGCCTTCTAAATCGCTAGCTTCCTTCTCAGTGGAATCGTCTGGCACTGGTCCTTTACCTCTGGGGTGGACCTTTCTTGATGTGCTTCTCTCAGTGTGGCCACTGACACGACCACGGTTCTGCATCTCAGGTTCATGTTGCATTTGTCACTGTAGGTCAGATAGGCTCTGCAGTAAAACTGCATTAATTTCGGTTTGCTTTTCTTGTTCTTTCATCATCCTTTCATTGTCAGCCTTGCAGCTTTGCAATTCGGCCATGAGACTCCTCACAGTCTCAGCTAGGTCTGGAGGGGTTCCTATTGCTCTTCTTTCGTCAGACTCTTCGTCTATGTTGTGGGATCCTTCTCCCACCTCTTGGTGAGTCACCATACTCTGCGTCTGTAGATTCCCCAGGTTGATCGTCCGCTTGAGTGAAAGACAAATGATGGTTATTAGTCAAGAGCTAGATATATTTTTAAAATCTGTGCATAATTTATATTTTTACATGTATACTCGTATAACAAGAATTTTTCATTTGGGGTCTTTAATCCTTATCTGTCAATAGTGTTAACTTAAAATGGAAAACAAAGTTCATGTCCCCGGTTACAGTTTTCATATTTCAATCTTTCTCCTTAGGGAGAATACGCAGAGGACGACGTCACCTTACACCGTTCATGCCTAAGCCCAAGCAGGCCAAGTGTTGTAACCATGCTCTGATACCACTTTGTAACATACCCACTACCTAAATCAATTTTTTCTGGTCTTCTGCTGGACTCAAACCCCTAATTACCAGGGAGGCCCAACGTAGGTATGGATCTTTCTCTCTCTTTCTATGTTCCCCTTGAACATGGGTCAAATTCAAAGTTCAATTTGGACGCAGCGCCTATTTGTATTTCACGCCTCGGTGCTATAGTAATGTCTAAATGTTCGACTCTGCAACCGTCGAACTCCGACAGGGTTAACGATCGACCAGTGGGGACGAATCCCTGCAAGGTCAGTGAATGGTCAAAACCTCAACAGGGGTAGAGAACAACCAATGGGGAACGACCCCGTTGTGTGGTTAGGTGGAGCACAGATGATAGAGAGGGAATGCGACATGATGGTCGACGTGATAGGAGGGGTCCCACTTCACACGCCACACTATTCCAGACCCCCCCCCTCATTAAAGGTAGAATGGAAAGGGGGCTCTGGAATGCGTCCTCAGCCGTAGATCTGGACGGGTGGATTTGGGCCGTCCAGATCTGCTCACCTCTTATCCTAAAGCATCATCACATCCTGGTTTAAGTTACCGTCTTGTTCCCACATCTAACAGTCATTACGGACCCGGAGATCCTCCAAACAAATCTCCTCAGTCCATCGGGGTTTCGAATATCACAACGTTGGAATACATAAACATTTTTTCCTCGGAATCCCTGATATCCCGATATGACGTCAGCTTTCGCTAGCCCCCTGGACTAGACCTTTTAGTCCACACAACCTCCCTCTATATGACCGTAGTCATACCTTTTCATCGGGGTTTCGGGGTTTGTGATGTCAAAATGCATTCTCCCATGGAACTCTCGATTCTCCAATTCCCGACGCGCCTTTACACTGGCTAGCCCTCCTGGCTCAACCCTGGTCCACGTGACCGTTACCCCGTGTCCACAACCTTACCCTGTCGGGGTTTCGTGTTTTGCGATTTCATAAGGGGTAAATACCACATCCACGGGATTCCTGATATCCCGATGAACCAAATGCCGAGGGATGGCTTCCCTTGTTGAGACTTTCCCAATCGCT
The DNA here is from genome assembly GCA_032191745.1 of Picea mariana. Taxonomy (NCBI): domain Eukaryota; kingdom Viridiplantae; phylum Streptophyta; class Pinopsida; order Pinales; family Pinaceae; genus Picea; species Picea mariana. The sequence goes on from JASDQU010735058.1 coordinate 3,672, forward strand.
CTGATTTCCTCCACGCGTCCCTCCAAATGGATGGTTCAGATCCTTATCAGGGTTTCGGGACTTTCGAGGTCCTGGTTCTTTCGACCTCAGGAATGTTGATTTCCCGATACGCCAAACGTCGATGGCGCTTGATCTCTGCCACGTGTCCTCTGCCAACGGACGGTCCAGATCCTTGTCGAGATTTCACGTATCACGATTCCGAACTGCAAGGGTTTCACACCTTCGAAAACTACGATTCTCCGGGATCTGTTGACACGTGTTCCACCTAATGGACGGTTCTGATCTTGTCGGTAAATCGCGGATCGTGATTGCATATGACAAGATTTCTTAGTGCTCAGATACTTTGATTCCCCAATCCCCGTCTTCCGGGATCTCTCGACACGTGTCCCAAATAATGGATGGCTCAGAGCTCATCGGGATATCACAGATCACGATTCCATGTGGCAAGATTTCTTTGCTCTCGCAAACCCCAATTCTCTGATGCTCGAATTCTTTGGATGTCCTGACACGTGTCCCAAATAATGGACAACTCAGATCCTCTCATGGCTTCGCCACTCGCGACTTGGAGCATCCAACTTTTGGACTCCTACCCCACGAACCTCCGAGCTCATGAGATCCCTAGATATCTTCCACCTGTCCTCCTCGGATGGATGGCTCTAATCCATTTTTCCCCTATTCACGAGGCTTAACCCTCGTCTATCTCCCTAAAGATCTAACGACTGTTGGGATTCCTAGTTCAGATCTGATGATTCAGATCGGTCCCGATGCCGCGCCTTTTTCTACTGCTCTTTGGACGTGGGAAAAATCAATGGTCCAGATGCTCTCATGGAGCCTAGGGGTCTACGATCTAGATTTCCTCTCTATTCACGAAGATAGAGGAAAAAGGGTCTATGGTGCTTAACGCCCTCGTTTATTCTCTCGATTCATTGATCGTGAATGATCGCAGACTCTCTGACAGGATCTCATCCGTTGATTAATACTTATCCCTAAGCTGCTACTTCGGGATTTAAGAGGGTCGTTCCTCTTTATACAGGGTTGTTAAGACTTGTGTGTTCAAGTCCCTTTTCTGGGTCCTTTGCGAACCTTTCTAGGGAGGAAATCTCTGTGAAGAGATCTCTTCCGGGGCTTTCCTGGATATGGGTGAAGGGAAACAATTTCCTGAGAACTGGCTGAAAAACCTAGCATCGTTCAGTCTAGGCATAAATAGATTCAATTTATCAATGTAAGTCATGCATGGCTTCCTCTATTACAAGCATATTCTCATTAATTATTAAAAAAACACTACACAGACATTCTTACACTAAAATCGTTCACAATTTCACAGTGCTGTGAGTATATGTATATCAGTATATGAATTTTCAAGATGTAATCCATAAAATACTTATCAGAAATAACACCAGAAGTGGGTGCAACTACCGAGAGGGGTGCTCGATTCCACCCAAACATAGGCTCAACGACTCCCAAAGGATTTACCACTAGCCACCCCTGAGCTGAGACCACGATGTTCTGAGATTGCGTCTCTCTATCTGCCAGTGACCAGGAGCGAAGGTTGCAATCCTTCCTCTCTGCTATCACTCACTCTGCATCATACCAGAGTTCCCCTCGCGTCTGCCCTCTCAATCACCTCTGCCATACGCCTTATCCTCTCGCGAGGTCGCATGTGGCTCGATTTCCCTCACACTGATTAGGCCCGAGGGCTCTATGGATGGGTGGTTCACCATCCCATCCCTCATCAAGCCATCTTCCTACCATTCTGTGAGCCATTAATTTTCAGGGAGCGAGCCGCTTTTGGTTCTCTGGGCTAGTGGAGTCCAAATACAGTATTAAATTCTCGGTGGAAGTTAACGCCACCTTTTCAGGTGCCTTCCACTGCCATCGTGGTCTCTTTTTCTACATATCCCCTCATCAGCAGTCCTGCAATAAATTCAGAATTTTATTCTCATTCATTGACCTCTTCCTCAAGGTCCATTTACATCACATATTCATATTTATGAGTTTGCCATAGTTCTTGGCCAGTTCAGTTATATTTACAAGTTGGGGGAAACAGGGTGTTACAGAGAGGAAGGACATTACGTCTTCTAGGACATGAACATTTGTTTTTGATTCCCCACGCGAACAAAACCCACTTATCCACATATATGCTTCTTTTTCAAAACATTTTATGTATGATGCACTTCTGACTACATATTGATTTGGATATATATAGTGTGTAAAGTTCAAATTTGCAACACAAAGGCTCTTTTTTCTTTATTACTCTCACCACCATTTGCACACATTCACTCAGCTAGTTGGACATCATAGGGGACCCACAGAATCCCCATCGTTCACGACGCTTGCTAAACCTCCCTCCTATCTTAGGGGGAGTTTCTGGTCTTGCCCACCCATCGACACCACCTTCACACACTCCTATGAGTGCCACTATTTTAGGATCAGGTTTGCTTGGTTCCACATTACTTGGGTCCACTTCCCAAGGTCCTCTGTCCACTCGCTCTCCTTTACACGGAAGCGGGAGACCCTCTTCCTCTCAAGGGGGAAGTACCAACCCACCTAGCCCCCCTCAAGGGTCAGGTTCACAACACACTCACACCATGGCTGGATCTAACCCTCCCCCCCCACTACAGATGCCATATTTGGCCTCTCTCAATATACCAGATCTAAGCAAACTCACCAATGATCCTATATTGCATACCCCCACATGGCCTGCAATGCCCACCAAAATACCTTCAGACATACCCAAGTTTGAAGGAAAGGCAGGCGATGACCCTTACAACCATTTCATGACCTTTCACCTATGGTGATCTTCCAATAGAATTATGGATGATTCCATCAGACTGCGATTATTTCAATGCACACTCACTGGCCCATCGGCCAGATGGTATGTAGAGGAAAAATAAGGGTCCCATGCGACTTTTGAATCCTTGGCCAAAGCATTTTTGACCTTCTTGCAACTACCAATCCGCCATGACAATGGTCTAAAACTACTTTCTAATTTCAAACAAACCTCAGCCACACATATCGCTGATCACATTCACGAGTGGTGTAGGCGACGTAGTTTGTGCAAAGCAGAAACCACCAAGCAACAATGTCTTGACTGGTTTCTTAGATCACTTGTCTCTCTCCTCGGTAAGGATGTAGCTTCCACCTTCCCTCAATCTGAAGAGGAAGCCATCAGTAAGGCTCAACAATATGACCTCATCTATGCACAGTCAAGGTATCTATACACTGTGGTTCCTGATCTTCCAAAACCGGTGCCATTTGGCCAAGACAAACCTGGGATGTCTCACTCAGTAGATGGACTAATTGGTAACACCACTCACCATGGTCAGCAACCCCAACCACCACCAATGTATGGCACACCCCAATACCCGCCGACATACGGGGGCACTTCTCATTACCCCCCACCCTCTTATCAACAACCATACCCTGTTACTATGCCTCCACCCATCAGTGGGCCACCACTGGCACCCCCCATACACCCACCTATTCAAACAAGTTCTGGTACCCCCTCTACCTCAGCTTATAGTACTAGTGAAATAAATACGCCTTCCTATGTACGTTATGGATCGTTACTACCACAGAATCTGTAATTTCCATTTGTTGGCCCCCCACAACCCATGGCTCCCCCACATCCTCATGCTAGGGTGAATTTTGTTCAACCCTCTCCCGTTCAACAATATCAAAATTTCGAACAACTGAATACGACAAATCCAACCCATCCATCGAACAATGCCAAAAATAAAGGACGAAAAAGGAACAACAAAAACCTAGGTCAAGGTGGGAATCAACCCTAGCAGAACCAACCCATTGGGGGAAACTAGAACCAAGGGAATCATAACCCCCAAGGGGGAAATAATAATAGGCATCAAGGGAGAAATAACAATATTGTTAAAACCAACTTCCCTTGTGCCCTTTGTGGTGAGTTCGGCCATTAAACTCATCATTTCCCCCAAATCGCTGATTTCAAACGGTTGAAAGACTCAGGTAGTCTACCCCATCCTCTAGCACTACCTGCCCCTCAACAGGCACCACAACAATACGTGCAACAACCCCCCCCCTGTCATGCTGCATAATCCTATTCCACACAAAGGTGTGATAAACACTTAACATGACACATAACATCCCCTACCTCAGGTGGGAGAGTACTTCAACCTAAACAATCCAACAGATTGCACGATCCTCCTCACTAGTGAGGAAGAAGTCCTTTTGCAAACACGTAATCGTCAGTATCATGCACCTGCTGAGTCTCCTCCCATCCCTCCAGAGACAAACCCTGCACCGATGGGACCCCCGTTGGTGATTCCTCGCCCTACCGCTGAGCGACCTCTTTGCATCCCTCGCATCCCCTTGCGCAGGAATGTCCACAACCCACAGGCTATGGCAGCTCACAATTACAGTTTGGTCGATGACTTAGCACAATCCTCGGCTTCCATGTCAGTTTTGGAGGTCCTCCAGACTTGTCCCACTCAACGGAAATCATTGATTTCCGCCTTGGAGGAAGTCCACCCCGTAGATACTCGACTCATTACATTTGATCTCGACAGCGGAGAACCCCGCCTTCCCGCCTTGATCGCTTTTCAAATACCAGTAAAAATATGGAACATCACAGTTCATCGGTGTATCATCGATGAAGGTGCATCTACATGCATTATGTCCAAATCTGTATGGCAGAAACTTGGTTCCCCTGAACTCATACCCTCTGCCATCACCCTATGNGTAGATACTCGACTCATTACATTTGATCTCGACAGCGGAGAACCTCGCCTTCCCGCCTTGATCGCTTTTCAAATACCAGTAAAAATATGGAACATCACAGTTCATCGGTGTATCATCGATGAAGGTGCATCTACATGCATTATGTCCAAATCTGTATGGCAGAAACTTGGTTCCCCTGAACTCATACCCTCTGCCATCACCCTATGAGCATATGACAGACGACCATCATCTCCTAAAGGGCTCTTCCAAAACGTCCCTGTAGAACTCGGGGGCAAGACTATTCTCATTGACATCGAAGTTATCCATGCCCCACTCGATTATAATATCTTGTTCGGTCGTAGCTACATGTACGCTATGAAGGCAATTGCCTCTTCCGTATTTCGGACAATGATGTTCCCCCACAATGGGAAGATCGTTACCATTGACCAAGTCTCACATTACAAGCCTAACCCATCTGCCAACATCAATAACATCCTTCCCGTCATCCATACGAGTCTTGATGCCTAACCACTCATCGAGATGGGTTCTGGAATTTTCAAAGATCCATCATTGTTAGGAACTTACCATGGCGCACCACCACTCCTTCATCCTTCCAATCAAGTATGTGTCGTATCATCTAATAGAACTCACATAGAGGATACCCTTCCTCCTAGGGAGGCTTCTATCATATCTGACGTCCCTCTAGTCATAGAACTTCCCCCTCATGAGCCTCCTGCGAACTCATTAACCCCACCAGTCCACGATTCCACCTCTCCCCAAGGACATATCCCAGTTTGGGAGACAGTTCCCCAAGCCATCACTCAAATCCCCTTCTTTTACCCTCCACCAGGAATTGAAGCTTTCCAGGTAGCCACAACGCTTACCCTCCCTAATATGGTGTTAGCAATTCCAGTTTGGTACTTACATCCACCAAATATGGTCCCTCGACCATCCCTTCCCCCCCAAATGGAAGGAATCCCAATGACAATTCCCATCCTTACTCCCACCATACCCCCTACACCCCCACTCACTAACCCCCCTTCCACAACTAGGGGCAGGAGAAAGAAGAAGGAGCCCACAGCTCCACTTCCTCCATGCGTCCAACCTCCTTGAGCACTATGTGAGAAAGATAGACACCAAACCAACAACTGCTCATCTCTACCAGAGTTACGGAATTTGATTCCACTCAATCAAACTCCCCCAACACTCGCCACTATAGCCAATATTGCCACTACTACCCCCCATTCCAGTAGTAAAGGGTTGTGAACCAAATTTTCTTGCGCTATATGTTCAAAATATGGCCATTATACCCACCATTGCCCAGCACTGCCATGCTTTCGACAGACATTAGCCGCAGTATGCCAAAGATTCCAGAGCAACCCCAGTCCCGGTACGTCCTCCTTAAAAAATATCACTGACATCCGTTATGTCACCACTTCAGTCAATGAACGTATGATATTCCCTTGATCTCTATGTGAATCATTAGATCATTGTACATACTAGTGTCCTATGATCATTGAATATAGACAATGCCAATTGACCCTGCTTCAATGACCCACAGAGTCAATAGTTGACCTTGCCTCATCACTAGAGGTTCTTCATGTCATTTCTCCTGAACCCGAGGCCCTTCCAACACCTCCATGGTTCTTAGATGACTTATCTGAGGATTCACCCCCCAATCCCCCCAACTCTCCCGCTCATTCCCCTACGGATATTTTACACCCAACTACCACCAGTACTCCTCAGTACTTAAATATTTGGTTCATGTCGAGTGAACCATCACCATCTCCTTGCGTTGTTCCCCCTGCTTCTTCATCACCAGGGGGAAACCACATGACAATAGTCACCAATATCCCTCTTCATGACTCCTTGTATTCCCATCACTTCCATTGTGATGAGGAAATACTTGAAGTGTTAAATAACCTTGACTACCCATGGGATGTGCTACACCATCGCGCACTCTTCTTTCCACATGAAGCCTCTACGCCTCCTAACAAACACCCCATCTACGCGGTCGAAACCAAAGATTTTATCCCATCAGGGCCTATCGATTGGTTTAAGAACCCCATTCCTGCCCCTGATGCTTTTTAACAAGGCAACATGGCCAACATTTCCTCGACCATTAAAATCGACATTTCCATAAAAAATGGCATCATTGAGGAAATCACCATTGGAGCTGCTTGCACTCCTCAGGAAATCAACGTCTATAAATCCCTCTTCCAGGAATATCGATATATTTTTTCCTGGTCATACACAAAAATGCCTGGCCTCAATCCCTCTATCGTCGAACATCGCATTGACACCTAGCCTAACATTACACTAGTTCGTCAAAAACAACGACCGCTACACCCGTCCAAAGCAGCAGCCATCAAATCCGAAATTGAAAAATTACGCATTGCCGGGTTCATTTACCCCATCGCCTATACATCATGGGTTTCCAACCCTGTACCCGTTAACAAAAAATAGGCCACTATCTGCATCTACACAGACTTTCGCGATCTCAATCATGCATGTCCCAAAGACAACTTTCCAACGCCTTTCATCGATCAAATTATCGATGACTGCGCAGGCCACGAGGCTCTATCCTTCGTGGATGGATTCTCTGGTTATAATCAAATTCAAATTCACCCAGTCGATTAGTTTAAAACCACATTCACTACCCCTTGGGGTACTTTTTCATATCGTGTCATGCCTTTTGGCTTAAAGAATGCTGGCACAAATTTCCAATAGGCTATGACATACATCTTTCACAATCTGGCTCATATCATCCTCGCATACTTGGACGACCTCACAGCTCGATCCAAGAAACACACCCAACATCTTGATGATTTTCGAATCATCTTCCAATGGTGTCGTCAGTACAACATCCGCTTGAATCCCCTCAGGTGCGTTTTCTGTGTCACCGCAGGGTGCCTCCTCGTCTTTATCATTTCCCAAAGCGGTATTACTGTGGACCCCCTCAAAGTCCAAGCTATCACCGAAATTCCACCTCCCCTGAATTTATGCCAACTTCAGAGCCTACAAGGCAAAGCTAACTTTATATGACAATTTGTCCTAGACTACGCCATACGCGCACATAGTTTCCTTCGCTTACTACGTCACGACATCCCGTTTCATTGGGATGACCATGCCCAATAGTCATTTGACGATCTTAAAATGGCGCTCTCCAACGCCCCTTTAATTAGTGCACTTGACTACAATCGTGACTATATCTTCTACGTATCAGCATCAGCTATGTCAGTAGCAGGAGTTCTCATCCAGCTAGGTGATAACAATCATGAGCATGTCATTTACTACGTTAATAAAAACCTCTCAGGGCCACCCCTGAAGTATAAACACGAAGAGAAACTAGCTCTTGCAGTCGTCCTCACAGTTCAGAAACTGCGTCACTACATTCTGCTTCGCACAACTAAGGTTGTCGCAGATTCCAACCCTATGCAATACTTGCTCAGTCGTCGGAAAATTAACAACAAATTTGCTCGATGGATCGTTATCCTTCAGAAGTATGATTTAGAATTTTCAACACCCAAGAGCAAGAAGGCCCTCGTTCTCGCCGAACTTGTCACGGCCCTCCCCTCTGACACCACCAGTACCCCCATCAATACCGACTTTCTCGACGAACACCTCTTTTACATGTCTTCAGATGATCCTTGGTACGACGACCTCCTTGTCTACCTCCGAACTCAAAATTTCGGTAACCACCTTTCACGGGATGATCGTCGCCGTATTCGCCATCAGGCCCCCTGCTACCTCCTCATCGAAGACATTCTATACCAGCAGGGAGTTGACACCATTCTTCGTTGATGCCTAACCATTGACGAGGCCGATAGAGTCTTGAACGACTGCCATAGCGGCACATGTGGGGGCCATCTTTCGAGAATATCCACTACTCATAATATTATCTGAGTAGGTTACTTTTGTCCTACCTTGTTTCACGATTGCATTCACGCCGTGAAACGATGTGAGCAATGTCAACTTTACGCCAACAAAACCTGAGCACCCCCTACTCTTCTTCATCCAGTCATCACTGCCGACCCTTTTTGTAAATGGGGCATCGAATTCATGACTTGTAATCCCCCCTCCAGCAATGGTCACAAATACATTGTTGTCGCAGTCGATTACTTCACCAAATGGGCAGAAGGCATGCCCACCTTCAACAACACCGCTGACACCGTAACGTGTTTTTTCTTTAACCACGTCATATCTTGCTTTAGAGTACCACTCCAAATTGTTTCCGATCACGGGAAACACTTCGAGAATGAGATCTTTGTCGAACTCTCATCTCGGTTAGGATTCTCTCACGAGTTTGCCTCACCATATTACCCTCAATCTAATGGACAGGTTGAAGCAGTTAACAAGGTCCTCAAGACCATGTTACAGTGCACGGTTAATAAACATAAGACCAATTGGCATCACATGTTATTTTATGTGCTATGGGCTTACCGTACAGCTGTGAAAACAACTATTGGTTTCACACCATTTCATCTAGTCCACGGGGTTGAGGCCACTCTTCCCATCGAGTGCGAAATTCCCACCCCACGCACTGCAATTGTGATATTACCCGACACTGATCCATTGGAGCAATGCTTGCTGAAATTAGAGTCTCTGTATGAAGATCGTCGATCTTCATTACAAAACAATGAGGCAGCTAAAAAATGATCAAAGGCTACCTTTGATCGACATGTCAACCTTCGCTCATTTCGCGAAGGCGACCTCGTCCTGGCTTACGATATCGCTCATGATACCTTTGGCCATGGAAAATTTGAGTGACTATGGCATGGACCATACATTATCCAACATTGCCTCACCAAAGGCGCATACATCCTAGCCTCCCCCAAAGGCCTCTCTCTCAAAGAACCCGTCAACGGGTTGTATTTAAAGAAATTTTATGCTTAAATGTAGTCATTCTACTTAAGGTTATTTATTTTATAGTGTTTTTAATCTTTTTTCCATCCCTCACATCTAAACTCTCATTTGTGCTATTGACAGATGCTTCCTCCACCAACCTACCACATCGGTTACGCCGACGACACCAGCCGTTGGGCACAAAATCTCGCTTCGGCCACTTGGGCTCTCTACACCCCCTCACATGAAATGCTCCATTCGAGTGGCATATGTTTAGGTTCAATGACCAACAACCAAGCCGAATACATTTCCTTCATTGGCCTCCTGGCCAATGCCTAGCATCACCATATTCGTCACCTTAGCATCTTCCTCAACTCTCAACTAGTCATTCTCCAGCTCAACAATGTGCACCACGTACGCGATCCTTGCCTCTTTCGCAAATACCTGCAGGTTAGACTGTTATCTCGACATTTTGATTCCATTACATTTACACATATTCCCAGACAATTGAATCAAACTACAGATAACCTAGATAATATTGTGTTAGACTAGCATATATCACATCAAGCTACCTCTACACATACATAACATATCAAAAACCTGTCACAACATATATAGATTAGACATCATCAATACATTAACAAAACACATGTAAACACCACATAGATCTCAAAATGTATACTCATGTATATATCGAAAGGTCCACAGTGCCATCCAAATGTTTACATACAAAAATACAAGTATCCGCAGGCCAGTGAAGCACCTCAGTACAAAATGGGCTCACTAGCCTGTTATCGCACAGTTTGTAGGAAAGGTTTAGGTAGCTTGAGTCAAGTATTCAAACTGGTGTAACAGGAGCTTCCCCACCCACTGTCACCTCGATGGGGAGCTCTTTCTATTTAGGGTGGCTAATCCCAAGGGAGACGTCCCTAGCAATCTGGGGCATTGAAGGAAAAGGGTCGAAGGTTAGCAAAGGATTTATGGTCAAAATAATCTTTCCCTTCACAGATTACTGCCAAAAGGATAGTCAAGGAGAAGATCTTCCACTGAATGGAACCTGTTTGCGAGACAAGGAAAATGAAACTAAAAGAATGCTGTAGTGGTTAGTATTTCAAATATTAATGACTATCTTTAATACATATGAGCATTGATGAAAGCAATTATTGACGAAGTCAATGATTGCAATAAAACTTATATTTTATGTCACTTCTCCAATAAAGACACAAGGGATATTGGCATTCAATGTGTAAAATCAAATCTTTGTATTATCACAATGCAATAAATATCATAAATCTGCTCAGATAAATATTGTTGCTGCGTCACTATTGCAGATTTAGGGTGAAGTCAGCCCTAGTATTAGGTCAATTTTAGAAGACAATGAGAGGAACGTTTTGTCAAATAAGCTTATGAAAATAATCAACAACTCAAAGTCTATTAAGAAGGGTGACAATATCACAATATTTTAGGCCAAACAAAGATCAAAATAAGTGTGACGTCACCTATATTGTTGCTGGTTAGGGTTAGGTTAGCTAGTCAAAGAGGTGGACATTTTGACAAATCAACCAATGAAAATGCTTAAAACCTCTATGGCTATCAAGGGATGAGTCAGCCACAACTTTTAGTCCAAGCACAAGTTTAAAAGAGGCAAGACGTCATCAAGGTTAGTTAGGGTTAGTCTAGACGCTAGGGTTAGTTAGGGTTTCAAATTTAAAGAGTTTGAAAGAGTTGTTTTAGCACAAAAAGCTCAACGTTTTGTTCTTAGACTAGTGCCTTGGGTTAATGGAGTCAAATGGAGAAAGGCTAATAGCTTGGAGAGACTTAAACCTAAGGACAGGAAGGTTAGGTTTGATGGTGCTGCAATGGCAGGGCCACCAAATCAAAACTCTAAGGGGAGGAGGCTCATTCCGGTGTAGCTAAAGCTAGGCCTCATGCTCCTCCCTCTTTCCTTAAGACTCTTTGGCAAAATGGCTAGCTATAAAGAATATATCTATGGCTGAAAAGTGTTGCTTGGGGACAAGGATTTTCAAACCCTAGAAGCCAAACCCTAGGTGTAAAACAAATTAGGCCTAGGACGTCTTCTTTC
>JASDQU010735058.1:15391-56821 GCA_032191745.1 Picea mariana
TATATCATGCTATCTCAAACAAAAAACATATATATCAAAATCATCAACATACCGCGATGGTCAAAAACCTCCCCTGGAGGCAAAACCATGTCCGGATCCTCCCGGAAGTCAACCCCGGCATAGGAGTACTGTAATATCACCTGCGACATTTGCCACCACACCTGCGCCACCTCAGCAGTAAAGAAGTGGCCGCCCTCACCACCATCATGGCGAAGAAAAATAGTCGACCACCGCTTCAGTCGCGGCTCTCGTGCCCCAGGTGCACCCAATAAAATCCTAGGGCACAACATAGGCACCCTCTATAGAAACCAGGCCACCAGGATGGACCCGAAGGAAAACTCTCCAGTATCCGTGGACCGACAGTGGTCCAGCTGCCCTACCATCCTGGCATGCAGCGTAAGCCCCCAGGAGAAGTGCTCTCCGGCCAAAACTCTCTCCATCACAATTATCTGGCCATCACTGATCCGCTGCGTCGCCAACAACCCATAAACTCTCACAATCATCGCTGCTATGCAGCGATGTGCCAGGGCATCCATCGCCCCAATTCTCATGACAGTGACAGACATAAAGTTCAGCCCCGAACAGTATCTTCAACCAACCGTCACTAGCACCAGATCCCTATGTAATACTGGCTCCATCGGTAGGGGCGTTCCCCGAAATGGGAGCCCAGTAAAAAAGTATACATCCTCCACCACAATGAAGGCAATCTGCTCTCCCCGCACTATAAAGCAATGTAGGTCCAGACTCCACATCCAGATAAGAAACTGCAGGAGATACTCCTACGCTCGTATCAACGTGCACTCAAAGAACTTCAGCAGCCCATAGGCTGCCAAAGTTGCACATACACCTGGCTCCTCAATAGCCATGACATCTCACAGCTGGGACCAATCCTGCTCTCGCCAACTAACCGGCATCATGCGCAATGCTTTCCTGCAACCACATAAAACAGTCTTAAATCAGCCCCATGGACCATCAACAACATCAAACAGATAAGTTTTACACCCGTCAACCTTGCCTCCAAGGCGCGGTTGTTTAACCCACAGGCGTGAATGTGTGCGCACATGTTCACTACACAGGCACGCTCTCAGGCATGCCTGTGCACTCTACAGGTGCGCACATGTGCACACCTGTTCAACTAACAGGTGCACACATAGTGAACGCCCTCTACCCCCTTACCAGTGCTCCCATGCACGCCTATCCGGTGGGCAGGCACACACGTGTGCACGCCTACTTCCTGATCGCCCGTGCATGTGGGGACCACACTCATCAAACCCTCTGTATGGCCCTCTGTACAGCCCCTGCCCAAAAAAATGAAACCCTAATTCTATGCAGGATGATCAAACCACTAACCTGAAGCTCGCTGGTCCTCGATCGAATGCCTCATCCTCCCAGAATCTCCAAATCTCCTCTGAATACTTCTCATCTAGTCACTATAGAAGCAAGTACAAATGAGGTGGAAATGTGGGCCCTACAACTATATATAGGCCTTTTTTCCAAACTTCCACTCACCATTTCGGGAGTTTCGGGCATCCATTTCTCGATCCATCTTGAGCCACAGGATTAACATTCCGTCATCTACATCACGACAGTCCCTGGGCCTCTTTTCATCCGGAGGCCCTGGGATGCCATTTTTCATACCCTGATCACGTACGCATGCACATATTCAAAATTATCAAATACATGCTCATATATTCGATTCTCTTCAGATATTGTTCACGCCGGCTATTTGGTTTTCATGTGTGCAGGTACTTGGTTATCATACATCAGCACAACCCCTTCAAGTATATACTCAGCACTGACATGTAGTCATTCCCTCTGAATCTCACTTACCTTTCCAGTCACATCCTCTTACATTTGCCTCTAGGATCCCCATTTCTAGCTCTGCAGTACCAACACCTCCATTTGCATCTTCGGTACTGTCACTCGGTAGCACTCTTACCCACATGAGTTGTCCCATTCATAGCACCCTTTTGCACTTTTGAAACTCATGATGTTTTTTCAAACCCCTTTAGGGATGGGAGTCCCGATAGTCTTACATCATGTCACGAATCAGCCACATACTCCTTCTCCTCATTTTGCTAGCTTTCCCAACAGACTCCCAAATTATCTCTTCACGGTTCTATTTTTGGACTGCACCTCCGTAGTATCATGAACCCTCCATTTCATCCACAATTCGTTTGCCCATCTGCAAATTTCCCTTCATTTCACCTACCTCATACAGAAACCCACCCATGGGCCCCCCACCCTCCATCAGTTCTCCGAGAAAATTATGCCCTTCCCGGGCCAACCATATCACATTGGGGCGCCCATTTCTGTATTTGTACACTTATCCCAAATTATTGTTTATTTATTGTACAAATGCCTTTGTTTCCAGTAGTTACATTACCTTTTTGTCGTCCCCTTTGGCGACCTTCTTCCCTTTTTGGCCAAACACAATCCATGTCACCCTTGTTTGGGGCACTACTTGTCATCCACCCTTGATGACATCGTCCATATCTTTAGAGTACCCCACAGGCCACTTACGTATGCCCTCTGATTTTTTTCACCTTGTCCTGCCTCTGGCACAACTTATCCCCTGTCTTGCTGTCCCCTTGACACTTGACCTCGTTGAACGGTTGCGGCCACTTTTATTTCAAATATACTCCAACCAAGGGAAGTCTTGAGTCTTCCTACATATTGACTTCATCCATGTACCTCCTCCACTTCCTAACCTCACCTAGTAGATTTCACAAAGCCATTTACTTCTGGGAGTCGTGTCCCCCTTTTTGTCGACCTCAACACAGTTTTCCAGAAGGGCGACAATATCTTGATTCTCATTACCCATCCAATGAGAGATCTTGGATGGAATCCTTGCTGTCATTGCCCCCCATAACATTCAAAGTCAACACTTTCTCATGTTATGGTGGGTCTTAATTTGTGACTATTGCAGTTAGTTCTTTTACTTGCTGAAGACCTCTGAACTTGGCAGGGCTATCAATGCCCACAGAATCCGTGATACTTCTTACATCTGTCACTGCCTACTATTCATAGTATGTTCATTCACATAATTGTCTTCTGGCTTTATCATGATCGCTCCTGAGGGCACTGCAATTGTCTACACCAACACTTCATTCCTCTTTTTTGAGTTACATGACACGAGCATGGGGCATGGCCACCTCGTTTGTACACAGTTTGTTTATTACCCAGCTCATGGAAGGTTGGGTTCTACCGGTTCCTTTTTCCCTCCAACGGATCGCTCTGAATGATCCCACTATTTCTCTCTCTTACAAAAACACTCTCAGTAGAAGAAACATTGATGGATTTCGGCTATACTTATGCTCCTAACCTCATCCATCAGGGGGCATCTGTTATCATTGAAATTTCGTCCGCAAATGGTTACAAGAATTCATCATTGTCAAACAGTTACGAAGTCATCCATGGACCTGAATTAACACAAAAGCATTCATAAAGGGTCAAAAACTATACAAAATAGTGAAAAATTGAAGGGCGCTATGAAGACACTGGGCGCATGCGCACATGTGCGCAACAGAAATGCACGATTCACGCACATGTGCATGATGCGTGAATGTTGTCGCAAAAATCTGCGCACCTAAGAAATGACGCATTTATGAGAGTGGTCGGCCTCCCACCCACTTCTAGTTCAGCTTCCAAGCTGATTTGACACTCAAATCTGGACTGGATTCAACTGGATAGCTGGTCAAAGACCTAGAAATGCCCTAATTAGCCCCTTTACACACTGCAAACTAGTTGAACAGTAGCTCAAAGGAATGCTATAAAAAGGCCATGGATACACTTCATTTTTCAAAGAATTTGATAGCAAAGTTATGCTGCCACTATTCTCTTGAGGAATCTTCTATCTTTGCCAAGAGTATACTTGCATCATTGATTTGGGGCAATCCATCTCACCCCTTGAGTGGATTAGCAAAGAATTCTTTCACCATTTTCATTTTCATTTTCAAAGTTGTAAGAAGAGCTTACTTGTGGGGGTCCAAGAGCCCTCCCTTGGAGGAAGAAGGGACTCATAGTCCCCTTGCTTCTCGGTGTTTTCTTTCACTAATATCAACCTTATCATTGGTGACATGGGTATCATTGTTCTTTTTGTCTCTATGTCCCTATGCTTATAAATTTAATTGTTGTTTCATTTTTTAGTTTAATTCTTAGTTGTTGTTTTATATTTCTTTTTCTAACCCTTTTCCTTGCAGCTATCCTGCTCAGCAAACCCAACTGAGCTTGCAAGCACCTCTATTTTGCTCACTAAGGTGACGAAAGAGGTGCAACAACCTTCAACCCAACAATCGACATTTCATCATGGGTTGTTGACTGGGTGGTTTCCCTTGTGTTCGACAGTAAGACATCTATTCACACTTTGGGATTCGTGTAGTGTCTTGGATGCCATTAGCCTTATTGGTGGTTTCCTTGCCTTTCTCAACAATTTTCATCACTGGCTGCTATTCAGAGGGTCTTTTTCATGTACCACTTGCATTTGTCACACATGAAAGATGCACAGGGTTGTTGGTTTGTGCACATGTTCTTCATCCGATCTCCACTAAATCATAAAGCTCTTGCTTTGTTCCTCGTGTTGACTGATGTGAGATGCCTTAATGCTCTCCTTTCAGCGGGTCTCTTTCCATTGATTCCAGCGCATGTATTTTGGATACGAGACTTAGAGTTTTATGAGTACCTTGAGGTTTGCAGTCATTAGTGGCAGGCTCTCTCGCCATTGACAGATGGGAATACATCAATGTCTCCTGATCAATGGATCTCTCAAATGTTCGACACCAACTCCTTTATTCACATTTGTAGAGATGTTATCGGTGCCTTGATACCTAATTTCACCATTGGTAGGCTGTCTCGCGTTTGTTAACGATATACCTCAATGACTGGTAATCAAACGATGTCTCATCGTGTTCGACCTCAACTCATTTCTTCACATGATGTAGACTTGCACCATTGGCGGATTGTAAATAAGACTTGAAGAAATCACTTTGTAGACATAGATATCCTGAGCTGTTGCTTCCATTTCATTGGACCAATACCTATTTGACTTTAGCGATCATGGAAGATTAGATTGTACTCCATGATATACAAATATCTTCAGATTGATTTTGAGACTGGTTTCATTGGGCCTTGTTTGTGACTATGACAACTATTGGCATGTAACCACACTTATATTTTCCTACTCATGGCCATGAACACTTGTTGGTATATTTTCCACATGGATCTGCATTGTATTTTTGGTATCCATGTATGAAAAGTCAGTACATAATGTAATGAGAAATTGAGTTCATCTAGCTGGTTCTCTACCACTCCACTTCTGGGTTATTTATAATGTATTTCGGCCATCGCAGATACTCCTCTGATCTCACACATTAAGGGGCATCTGTTATAGCAAGATTTGCCTCACCATTGCTATATTGCACAGAGGGCCTTTTTCCATTTCCCTATGTAGACTTATCAACCCCCTTTTTGATAAATCTAGAGCCAAAATTATATATTTTTCCACATATACGCTTCCTAACTGCTTTTCAAGATGCATATACGCTTGCTGCTCCACTACAACTTGCGTATATCGGGGTTTGTGCCAGAAAATACAAAATGAGGTCAGGTTTCCATGTCACGACAAATGATCTCTAATCTTTGGCCTTCCATATACTGGAAACGTTCTGACTCAACCCTTTAGTTTCATTTTGAAGGCTATAAGAGCACAATTTAGAGCTATGGAAAAAGGGAGAGAAAGCATTCAACTTTGAGAGCAAAGTTACTCTAGAGAAATTACTTCATATATAGTCTGCATCCCTTTGTCCCTCAAGTCTGAACATAGTGTTCAGCCCCCAAGCTCTTCCCTTATTGTCAAGAGGATCTCATTATGTCTTTGGTATGAGCTTGCCTTTGGTGGAGGATTGAAGTGGTGGAGACCCAGTTGGAAGGAACTTGGTTTCTTGGTTTCAAACCGTGTTGACATGGAAGTATTTAATGTTGATACTTCTGTTGATCAATTATTAATAGAAATACTCCTTTCCTGTCCTATCAATATCTTGCAAATATATGATTATTATCCATGGGCATGTTTGTAATGTTTATTAATGGATTGAGCTATCTGATGTGCTAACTCATTTTATATACTGTCACTATATACTTGCATCGCTTGTTTGTTGATAACTTCTTGCAGGTGTAAAGCTTTGGGTCAAAGTGCTAAATGGTGGAACGACATCAAACGATTGGATCGAGGTAGGATTCTTCCTCGTATTGCACATTAGTTTATATAACACATGTTGGAATTGGGTTGATTTTTGCAGTCATACCTATCTGTTGTGGTTTACCCTTGGCCATAGAGATTTTTTCCCTTGTAACACACCATGCAAAAGAACACAAGATATATCCTAGGAAACCCTTCTCGAACAAGGGATAAAAACCCAGCCAAA
This sequence comes from Picea mariana, assembly GCA_032191745.1. Lineage (NCBI taxonomy): Eukaryota > Viridiplantae > Streptophyta > Pinopsida > Pinales > Pinaceae > Picea > Picea mariana. The sequence continues at coordinate 21,814 of JASDQU010735058.1, forward strand.
TCCTTTTCTATACTCTTCAAGAGAAATACCTTTTCACCACCAAGAATATCCTAGCACACAAGAGGGTGCAGAAAACCCTAGAACTCTAGCGCCCAAGAGAGGTGCGCAACTTTGACCAAGAAGTGTATTTGCTGAAATTTCCAAAACTCACAAGTGTGTGTGTGTCTACAATGAAAGATTTCATCTTACTTATATTAGACTTGTCCTGTCAACTAAAGTGTCTATTGGCACAATAGGGCCGACCTCACTTAGAAGTATTAATTATTTATTATTATAATAATTAATGTTAAAATTACTATTACTATTACTATTAGTTATCTTTTACAGTTTATCTTTAGACACAATAAGATAGGGCTGACCTGTACCCTTTACACAATAACTAGGGTTACAGGTAGGTATGACTCTTGAACAACATATAGAAAAGGATATTGTACACCCATTAGTGCTCATCCACTAGGGGCACATCCATAGGGATGCCATGGAACTGATTCACTGCATTACACAGATGAACCAGGTCTTCACACGTGCACCTATGCTCGTCCATAGGCACGTTTACTCTACAGATTTTCTTTCCCACTACCACCAACAAAAGAATCATCTGGATTCTTCTCATCAATTCTGTTGTTGCTCAAAGGAGGCCATCACATCATCTTCATTTCTTCTCTCATGATGATGTGCCCAACGCTTTTGGTATTTCCCACGTTCACCTTGTGCTCAGCCACAGGCACGTCCTAACTCAATAGATCGCTTTTACATCGGATAATCATCTGGAGTTATTCTCTCTCACGTTATGGATGAGGACATATTTACATTCATGTCTCTATCTCAGGCATGAACCACGAACCCTTCATAGGGGCTTTCTCTTAGGTTTGTAAGCCAAGAGAAAGAATTCACAAACTACTATGTTCCACATCTCATAGGTTTGTAAGCAGGAGGATGTCTCCTATATATGATTTCATCAACATGACCTTCTTGGTGATAGGTCCTTCCAATCACTGTTCAACTGAGGTGACTACTTGTTCTATCTGTGCAGCTTGTCCTTCAATCTCCTGAAAAAGTATGCAAGCTGGAGTTGCTAGGTTACTTCTATGACCTTACTATGAATGGCATGGGCCTGTTGTTGAACCATGTGTTGTTCCTGGGCTCTTTTCATCCTCTCAACCGGTGATAGTAGCTTCAATTGCGCTTGCACTATTGTTGCTTGCTGTTTTGCCTCCTGGAGCTGTGACTCCAGTGTTCTGAGCTCAGGTCCTTTGCAAGGTGCTCGTAGGTCTGGGCACTTCGACTGCTGAGCTGGTTGCATTCCAAGGCTAATGCCTTGATTCTCTCAAATGTGCTCCTCACAGTTTCTTCTCTTAGATATCGCATTTCCTGCGGAGTGCTTGGCACTGCTTGTAACTCTAGTTTGACTATCCTCTGTTGGAGCTGCTGAATGGCTTCGACAAGATTCCCTACTTGTCTTTCTACTAGGTCTTCTTCCATCTATTCTAAGCCTGACACAGAGCGGATTTCTCTAATGTCTGCTTCTTTAACTCCAATCTTTTCTGCAAGAAACTATTCCTTCTCCTTCTAGATCTTCGCTTTATCCTTTGCAAAATTGGCTTGGATGTCATCTCTTTTCTATTGCGCAACCCCACGTTGTTCTCTGTCTTCCTCTTTTTCTTTCTTTAAGGCCTTTGTGGCCTATTATTTTTCTTCTTGAACATGAAGGAGGTGAGCTTCAGTTGCATATGCTATTCGATGGAGCTGGGTAGGTTCATCTCCCAACTCTCTTCCTTATGATGATGGGGGCACAGTAAACACTGTGTGGTTGGAGTGGAGGGCTTGCTTTACCCCTTTCAGATCTGCTTCAATTTTTTCATGAATGGTCTCTTGTTTGGCTTCATTTCACTGTAAGATATCTTCTGAGGTATCTGAGACAACGACGATGATGAAATCTATGTTATCCATCGTGATCACAGTTTTCATATGTGGTTTAGTAGCTTTAGACTTCTTCCACGATGTAGGTTTCATGGGGGAAACCTTTCTTTTCTCAGAGGTCTTAGCTTTGTCAATAGGGTCCCTGGGCGGTCTTACTTCACCTTGTTTCTGCTCGTCTTATTCTCCTTTTTCTTCTTCTTTGTCTATTTCTTCATCACCTCCCCTTTCAGGTGAGTCTGGAGCTGTCTCTTCTGACGCACTGTTCATCTTCTGTACCTCTTCCTTTTTATTCCTTCTTCTATTGCTGGGTGCATCATACTCTTCGTGAGTGACTAGAGGACTTCCGATTAGGTCGGGGTTAGACATTTCTGCCTAGTCGACTGGTACAAGGAGTTATGCAGACCACTCCTTAGTTATTCCTTTCATGTCCTCCTCAATGAGCGTGTAGTAAGATTGGATCTCTTCTTTATGTTCGTCTCCTCGCGCAATGATATAAATAAAATGTCTATCTGTGTGGAACTTCACAAATGGTATGAGCCTATGCATGGTATTCGGTGTCATGCGAGGGGAAGACTCAATAGCCCTTTTCAACTGTAGGTAATAGGTGTGGAACACCACGTTTGACTAGTTCCATTGCTGGGACACAGATCTATGATTACAATACCTTAACAAAGCACTTGGCAGTTAACATTCATTAGCATTTAATACTTATTTACATCGCATATCCAAACCCTAATTACAGAATAACGCAATATTCAACCAGATCTAACACTTCCAAGCACTTAGCACATAGAAATAGATCATATATAGCATTCATTCACATTACTAAGCACTAAGATATTATACCAGATGCACCTAACATATATCATTGTACTAAGCATACATCACATCAATAACATAACAACTATAATGCACAAATCAACCAAAACACAAGATATATGTCGTTCACCCCAGTGTGGGGCTACGTCCACCGACTCTTCTCTTATTTATTGTCTTATTTCAATCTTCTACAAGAACACAGCCACAAGAACCTACTCCGCATAGGACAGGAGATTTGCACGCACCTCACCATATCCTCCTTCCCTGAGCTGGTTTTAAGCACAAAGCCTTCTTACAAGCTGCACAAAAGATTCTTACTATCACTTGCACTTGGCTCTGCAAGTTTTTAACACACAATAAGCACAAAGCCTGTTGTAGTCACATAGATCAAACTCTAGCACTTAGCACACTGGCCTCTTCTTACATCGCCTAGATATCTATTTATACATTACAAAATGGGCCTAAACATGGGTAAACCCATGGATCGACATCGCATACCTGTTACATAAACCCTAAACCCAAAAATGACCTAAGAAGGGGCCAAGATCCTGGGATCTCTACTTCGCCTTGCGCTCTGCCTTCGACCAACCTGTCGAAGTCCCAAAATTGGTCAAATGTGACCAAGGTTCTCCAAAACTTGGTCAAGGGCCAACACCGAGTCTCCATCTCTCATCCTCAGATTATAAAACTTCTTTCTCAGGAATAGTTTATTTACTAGGGACTTATACTGATACAACTTCCCCAACTTATCCCACAAATCCTTGGTTGTAGCTTCCTCTGACGCATTCAGTAATACTGAATCTGAGAGAAACAGTTGGATTGTTCTCTTCACCTTTTGATCGAAATTTTTCCAGTCATCTGTTGAAGTTCCTGTAGGTGCAGTACTTGGATCTACCGTGATCCACTGATCTCTTTCCACTAACAGATCTTCCATCTTGAGCTTCCACAACTCAAAAAGTTTCCCATTAAACTTCTTGATCTCCATTTTTGAATTTCTTGCCATTTCTTTTCACCTGAAAAATCAATACGATTGATCTTCCAGTGTAATAAGGATTATCATAGTCCCGAGCCAAACCCTTGACCACAAAGGCATCCACCTGAAGCCAACAAATATCTGGTACCAAATGTATATTTTAACCTTGTACAATATTTACTGCAAACAAATTTTCAGTAAAAGAACAGAAAAGATACAATGACAAATATAAACATTACACATAGATTTTTCCCCTGGAAACCCAAACAGGGAAAACCAACATATTCTATATTCATTCATAGTGATACATTGCTTACAATATAATATAATAACACATATAGTATACTATATGTGTTATATATATATATATATATATATATATATATATATATAATTTATATGTTTTTTATATATAAAACATATAAGTTATATGTTTTATATATAGGAGCCAACGAAATCCAAAACCCTAACCCAATGACCTGGATTAGGCAACAACCCTATTTTCTTAACCGGAAATAGAAAACCATCGACAATTGCACTCCCCAACAAGTGGGACATTTATTAATTATATGTTTTAGAAGGCCCTTGTTTTTTATTGAGAAACATTTCATTTCTCTCAGGACCTTAGGGCGAGCATCTAGAGGGATAATTCATTGGATTTTAACTTTTTCCAGCTACAACACCTCTGGGCCTTTAGCCTCTTCTTCCCATGAAATGAGGTACACGCCCTTCTCAGGGTCAATGAGTCCAAAAACCCAAAAGACAAGGAAACAAAAGGGAAGAGGTGTGGAAAGTGGTAAGTATGAGTGGGGAATGGTACAATGTCCCTTAAGGAACCACTCAGTAGAAACCCTTTTCCCGAGGGTGACCAACTTACTAGGAAACCATGTCAACCACCAAGATGAAAGTGGGAAAAATGTATAATTTCCAAGAAAATGTTCCATAATCAAGAAAGGATTCTTACCGACATGTTCAAATGCTTCAAATATTAAGGTGACACTTACCTTGAGACTGGACTTGTTACCTCATGAAGCAAGACCTGCTGTCTTCTGGGAGCCAAGCTTGTGTAGTGGATGCTGCTTTGCCCAAATGATGATGACGATGAACTGTGGATAGTGGAGAGGATTTGCGGGCTGTGCTATGCATCGGACTCTCAAAAATACATGTATAATACCCATGGGCATTGATATATCATCTCCTTAGTTACCCATAGACTGCGGGGGTAATAATATCAATACTCTAGGTGTATTACAAATCCTCCCCTTTAAAATGCTTTGTCCTCAAAATATGAATAGAGAATATTTCTTTTAATGGAAAGATCCACGTTCTCATAACTTCCTCTTATTTGATAAGGTTGGGGACAAAAGAAAGATATATGATTTTTGAATCTTTGAACATTATTGTTGTATCGAAACAATATTAATCCATCCTACAAAGATTCTTTCTATTGCTCTCTATTGATAAGATTCTTCATGAGAGATTTTTTTTTACCTCGAGTTGTACTAATTTTTTATTCTTTAGTATGTAAGTAGAGTGTCAAATTTGGTTGAGTAGTTGTAGATGTCGGTGCATTGATTCATGCATGTAATTACTTTTGTGATTAGGGTGGCAATACAATACCTTGATAACTAGATTATTCTTAATCTTAGATTTAGTATTCTCCTATTTTACGTTAGCTATTATGTCTTGATCATAGACTTGTGCCATGATGTTGATCATTGAAATTTGATCATTCACCAACATGTTAGAATCCTTTGGTTTAGTTATGTTTTAATGAATGGTGACTAATGGAACTCAATTACTAAGTTTGTAGATGTTGATTTGTCATTGAATTATTTGTTGATCTAAATCCTTGACTGATCGTATAATAAAATTTTGTTATTGACAACATTAGGTCTTTCCACTTTAATTGAGTCGATGAGGGTTTCCTTATCTATGGTTTGGATTTCAAGCTTAGAAAAATTCCTCGATTCAACTGGATTGGTTAAAGGTTTCTTTGTCAACAAGTTGTTTCTTGGATTTTTGTTGCATCTTCTTCTTATTCTTTAACTTCTTTCCTTCTACAAGTAGTTTTTTATTATGATTTCTCAGGTGAGGAATTTCTTCATTGTTGTCAGGTAGGTCTTTACTAATATGTTTAATCTCTTCATTGTGAGAATTTTTTAATGCTTCTTTTATGTTGATAAATCTCTTTTATTTTATTTTTAAATTGATCGAATTCTGCATCCTGATAGTGCAATTTCATTTGGATTTGAACAATTTTTTCTGTCTTTGTCCAGGGACTTTGTTCAAGTATCTTAATTTTTCTTCTAAATATTCATAATTTTGTTGTTGCACTTCCTTGTCATAGTGGATTGCAACATCTTATACATTGTTTATATAATTTTATGAGAGAACTGTAGTGTGTGATTTCATTGTAAAATATTGTAATATTATCTTCTTCCCGCCATGGGATAATGTCAGACATTTCTTTTCTAAATTAAAGGTGAAAGAACCCAATGCTTCCACCCATGTCCAATCTAAAATGATATTGATGTTTGTGTACATAGATTATAATACGTTGAATAGGGATTTGAACATATAATCACCAATCAACACTTGTAGATTTATTATGTTATAATGTTTTTTTTTTTTGTTGTTGTCAAAATGTAACTTTTCAATTATATTTGGCTCAGATATTAGTAATTCGGGAAATTCAACATTAATGTAACTATATCTTTCTTTGAGGTGATAGTAGTGATAATGGGTTTTCCTTCAATATCCCCTTTTACTTGTAATATATAGGAAACACTTTAAAATTGGTAGGAGTAAATCTTCGCTCCTTTTCAGATACTTAGAGTTTAGTGGGAAAACAAAAGTGTAGAGGTCCACTAGAAAATAACATATACTTCTTCAAATATTTTCTAGAGATTAGTAATGTTGAAATGAGATGAGGTCACTTAAAAACCTTCAATTTGGACTTTAAAAATATTTAAGAACGTCCACTAATATACCATTTTATTAAGATATATATTATTAATTTTGGTATTAGATGCAGATTTTTTCGGTTTGTTATATGAAAAAATAGATGTGTGTGTGTGTTTTTTCACTTTGTATCTAAAGAAAATAGGGATGAATAAGAAAATTTGAACTTTCCTATCATTGTTGGCCGTGGTATCATATGATGATAACTACAACAAAAGAATGAATTTCCACAAATTCTTTGTTTCCTAACTTAAAGATATCCAATTTACCCCACAATATCCACACATGCTATATGGTGGTTAACACATTGGAATGCAGTCAACTGGATATTATTTAGCAGTTGTGAAGGATATTTTGATTTGGCTCTTACTGCATATATGCCATATACTATGCAAATGTTGACAATACTGAACCCTAATTTCAATTTGGCTCTTACTGCATATATGCCATATACTATGCAAATGTTGACAATAGTGAACCCTAATTTCAGATTATAAATGATAACTCCTAATTCTTGTTTCATTATTTTGTTCAATTTTATTTTGAGAAAAAAACCATATAATTACTATTTTGGTTAGAAATGCAAACTATACATATCATGTGTGCATGGCACTCCAAAAATATTCTTACCAAAACATAAAAAATAAGTCTCCTATAAATCCTATTTAACAATGATGACCCAAATATAAGGACCTTTTATCCTTTTACAAGAAGGTCATCTAAAAAAACTAACATTTGCTTGAAAAAAAGAAAGAACACAGATTTTTATGCATATTTTTGAATATGCCTTCCTTTAACTGGAGAGACTAGTCATATAAAAAACTATATGTGTCTCTAGGACTCCAAAATTATCTTCTTGCAACCTATATCAACTAGGAGTAGGAGAGAGAGAGCACCTCTTTACAAAGAGATTCAACATTTAGTGCTTTGTAAATATACAATTTTTGTTTTTTTGAAATTTCCTTTTAACTCTTAATCATTTTGTTATATGAGAGAGGGTCCTATTTTTCATGTTATTTTACCATTGATCTAAACTATCAAAATTTTGGAGTCACAAATTAATCACTTCATTGCACCTTACAAATTCCACTAATTTCTCAAAAAAGTGAGCCACTAGTGCAAGAGTTTTAATTGCCAATGAAAAAATAAAATAGACTATAAGTTAGCCAAAATGAAACCAGTCTGATACCACTTTAGGAAAATCTTGATGAGTTCTTCATACTTTATCCATGAAAGAGATGCCCATAAGATCCATATTAAAATAATAAATATTTATTAATATTAATATCAATATGGAATTATAAATCCACACTGGGGTGATGTATCATACCTTTTGGGAAAATGAATGACTTATAATTATTAAAACACAAATTTACATTATGACCTAAGAATGTTATTGCATAATAATTTTTATAACATTATGACATTAATGGTAATATATCCTAGGTATATGACATCGAGATTTGTAGTTGTCAGAAGCTACCTTGATATTCAAATAAAAAATAAAGTTAATCTCACAAGCACTCTAATACCATATTGGAAATCATAGGTGGGCAAGAAAAGGAATGGTTAACATACAAAAATAACTCATATAGATCAAAGATAGTAACACCGATATTTAAGTGGTAAAACCCTCAAAGAGGGAAATATCCATGAACAATAGAAATGTTGTAATACTATTGAAGAAAGAAATGCTACATCCTATACAATACCATACTCTCCGTCATTCTATACAAGTGACCTCCATGCTCTTTAAATAGAGATAATGGACCAATTGTGTGATAAAACATTGATCAACTAACATAATACCATGCATATGAGCATTGATGGGTCAATTAAGCATAGGATGAAACAATGATCACTGGATAAGATGTGCTAAAGAAGAAACTAAAATAAACACGACTTAATATTACATTAAACCAAGTTGGTCTTAAGTAACTTCCTAATGTCTCCTAATAAAATGATAAATTAGAAGAGGATTGCTAGAGAAAGGATTGCCATGTTTTAACAACTCATATATTTCTATTGACATTTTCCATAAAAAAACACAATTAGGATTAACAAGTCTTTCCTATATTTATGTGTTTATATCTTGCATCGATTTTCCAACATGGTAACAATGCTTTTTGTAGATTGTTGAAGCTAGTTGTATGAAGACTTATCGATACATTTATCTTGGTCAAGCATATCGTGGGAATAACTATTTTAAGACTTAATTTCAATAATTTTTAGAAAAGGAATTGCATTTTGTTTTTTAAATTGTAAAGGTTATAAATTGTATTAAATTTGTTGTGGCCACACAATACAACATAAGAATACAAATAGAGAAGTACTTTCCAAAAGTCGAACTTTCAGAATGTTTCCAAAATTCAAAATTTAACCTATAGACTAGATTGTTCTATATTTCAAAAAAACATAACATAAATACCCATTGGTATGGATCATGAGCAATTGGCTTGAAATTAAACTATCTTGAAAACATAGCTAAACCTGGAATTAAAATAAGTCATGGCCACTACGGGTTTCTTGCTTGACATCTACTATTAACTTGAGCTCCTAGTCCATATGTTACATTTCCAAGTCCCCAAGAGATTCCTAGCCTATTTCTTCTTCTTTTACAATATTTGGAGTAGACCCAATTGACATCCTTGGATGTGATACCACAAACTAAGAGCTCCTAGCAAGGCCTATGACTAATTGGCAAATCATGCTACATTCAACTTTAAGCTTCTCAATTTTCCTTTTCTGTTGGGTCACAATCTCCAATAACTTTTCATGTTTAATATTTTGAGCTTCACCCTAGCTAGATATTACGTTCGTTAGATGGGAAATGGTGACTTGATTATCTTCCAAAAACCGCCTATGCCTCCTAATATCTTGATTCATGTCCAAGGTATCGCATGAAAATAAATAACTAGGGTGGCTATGCTCCACCATATTCCAACTCTTCCAATATTTGCTAGGGTATAAAATTGATTCAACACTTGTCCAAACCTACAATAAACCTCTACTTACATAGACACAAAATATTAACATAGAGAAATGACTACTTGATTATTTGCTATAAGCTGCTCTTTCCTCCTTAGATCTTGGCGCATGTCCAAGGCATCACATGGAAATCAATGGTAAACCTTGGCTATGCTTCGACATATTTAATCTCTTTTAGGATTTACTAAGGGATAATATTGATGTAGTGCCGATCCAAGCCTACAATAAACCTCTACTTACCCAAACCTAAATCAACAACACAAAGAAATATCCAACCACATGGGGAAGAGCCCAATTCCAAGATGAATCTAATATCATACCCACAATAGGGTTTGAACCACATAATCCTTAATCCTTTGTTAGGTACTAGATCTATTATAATAAGAAAAAAATAGAAATACTACAGAAAATACCAGTGGAACAACAAAATGTAGAGAACCACAATACCAAAAATGACACCTTTATTGATAGAACATAATTTTCACTTGCCTCTTCAAGGAGGAAACCTCCATTAGAGAATATATCTATTACAATAATTCTCAAAAAAATGATTTCTTATGCCTCCTCTTCTTTATACTAATTCTATCTTCTAAAGAAAATTCTAGAGGAAGATATTTCTAGAAGAAGAAGCTTCTATTAGGTCTTCTTACATTGACTTGTTTACATTTATTAAATATGCCTTATTAACTAATTTCAACCTTTATTACATGGAAAATATATTATTCTACCTCTGTGAGGGGTTAGGGAGGTTAGGTTCCTAACATGGCCTCCCCTTTGAGGAACAACCTTGCCCTCAAGGCTTGAGATGAGGAAATTATTGCAAAATGGTGGTCACTTCCTAGAGAAAATCTTTTGGAGTTGTATCTTTCCATTAGACTAACACTTCCTAGATGGTGCACTGACAGAGACGATGCTCTCGCTTTTCCAAGACTACTTGTCGCTGCAACCAAATAGAACCTTCTTCATCCAACTCAGGGAGACTGGTTTGATTGTGGCACATAGGTCCAATCACTTTCTTTAAGAATGATACATGAAAAACATTATGAAGCTTAGAATGACTAGGCAGAGATAATTGGTAGGCCATAGACCCCACTTGCTTGAGAATTGTATAAGGACCATAAAATTTGGGGGCATGTTTCTAACAATGTTCAACTTTGAGTGAAGTCTTCTTATAAGGTTCCAGAAGAAGAAACACCTGGTCCCCTTCAACAAATTGTTGTTCAAAATGAACCTGATCTTCTTGTTGCTTCATGCGATTATGAGCCATGACCAAATTTAATTTTAGGGTATGGAGAATGGCCTCTCAGACTGTAATATTTTTTTCAACCTCCTGATCCTTATAGACACTAGGATTGTATGAGATAATTGGCGATTTCCTTAGTCTGCATACTACTTCGAAAGGATTCATATGAGTACATGTATGGTAAGATGTGTTTTACCACCATTCAGCTAGGGGTAACCACTGATCCCATCGATTTTGTCTTTCGGATGAAAAACACCACAAATATGTTTCCAAACACTTGCTGAAAACTTCAGTTTGGCCACCAGTCTGGGGATGATAGGCGGTGATGAGATGCAATTGGGTTATCTGGAGCCTGAACAATTCTTGCCAAAAATTGTTTGTGAAAGTTGGATCTCTGTCAGAGACAATAGAATGAGGCATGCCATGAACTTTGAAGATGTTATCCATGCAAATTTGAGCCAATTTGGAGGCGGTGAATAGGTGTTGAAGAGAACATAAATGAAAATATTTTGAAAGATGATTGACTACCACCATGATGACTGAATTATTTCCCAATTTAGGTAATCTAACAATGAAATCCATAGAAATATCCATCCAAATGGAAGGGGAATCATAAGTGGTTGGAGTGTGCCTATGGATTTGACTGTTTCTCCCTTTTTGCATTGACAAACATCACATTCAACCACAAATGCGCGAACATCCTGTTTCATACCATCCCATAAAAAGGAACGTTTGACCCTTTCATAGGTTTTGGTAAACCTTGAATGCCCAATTTTGGGTGAAGCATGAATGTCATAAAGCACCATGGATTTAAGTTACGACTATTCGCTTAAATACATACAACCTTTGTAGTGAAGCTCTTCATTATGCCAAGAGTAACCTAGAGAAACTGGAGAATGATGTTGCAATTTTTGGATTGTGTGAGAAATTTTGGGGTCTTGCAGCCATTCCTGGCAAACAACTTGGAGCCAATCTAGTACAATGAAGGAGAGGGAAAAGAGGGACCCTTCTTCTTTATACTTCCTAGAAAGAGCGTCAACAACCACACTTTATTTTCCCTTCTTATAAATTATCTTATAATCATATCCAAATATCTTGGTGTTGGCCCTTGACCAAGTTTTGGGAGTTTCTTGGTCATATTGACTTATTTTGGGACTTCGACAGCATGTCGAAGGAGGAGCGCAAGATGAAGCGGAGATCACGGGATCTCACCCCCCTTTTGGGCCTCTTTTTGGGTTGTTGGGAATATGTAACGAGAAAGGGATGTCGGCCCATGGGCTTACCCATGTTTAGGCCTATTTTGTAATGTATAAATAGATACCTAGGTGATGTAGGAAAGGGCCAATGAGCTAAGTGCCAAGTGCAAGTAATAGTTGTATATGCTCTATGCATGTTGTGTGAGACTTGCAAGGCTAAGTGAAAATGATTGTAAGAGATTGAGTAGATGCTTTTGTGCTATAACCTAACTCGGGGAAGGAGGATATGGTGAGGTGTGCGCAGATCTCCTGTCCTATGCAGAGTGGGGTTTGTATGCCTCCATGCATGTATATGATTGATTGAAGATAATAAAGAAGAAGAGTTGGTGGACGTAGCCCTGAACCACATAATTTTTACCCCAGCAAGACTGCGGATCGCACTCTTGCGCAAAATATAAAGGATACGTATGGAGATGTCGAGAAGGGCACATGAGGCTACAAGGTAGCCTCTATCTAGAGCGACGCAATGCACCTTTCCTGTCAGTTGATCACAGGTAATCTAGTTCACAAGAACTGACTGACCCAAGTGACCGGATTTGTAGTAGACCTCGTAGGGAAGTGCGTGGAGGGTGTACATATGAATTGGGCCAATTACTTGGTGAACTAGCTAGAACTGGATTGCAGGGAAGAGGAGGGCCAAGGGTACAAGTTCCATTTTAGCTGGCTGCTTATATTAATCACTTTCATCGCATGAGAGATGATGGAAGGTGCAACCTTCTTGGATGTCAAGCCCTTTGAGCCACTGGCCGTGAAGTTCCGTACACTGTGGTACTCCAATGACATGAACAAGCAGTGGCAGTCCAATGCTATTTTCCACACTTATTACAACCAACTAAAGATCGCAATCTAGGCTACACCTCACATCACCCCAAACACACTTCACAGATTTAGGCCATTGATGAAATTCAACGCGGATTGCCACTTCATCTACATCACACCGCGTGCTGATGAGCATCAACAACAGTTGCATTCCTACTACAAACTAACAGAGGAAGACTTAGAAGATATTACTAAGGAGTGGTCAACAGACCTCCTCATCCCAACTGACCCCATGGAGCTCTTTGATGTTGATAGTCCATAAGTCGTGCACGATACACTTGGACAGAGAAAGAACAAGAATAATGAATAAGCCCATGATGTCCACAAAACTTCAACACATACTCCTTCTATCTCACCTGAGCATGGAGGTGATGGAGGACAAATAGATGTCACCGAATTTAAATAGAAGAAAGACATGGTCACACCGCCAAGAGACGAAGATGATCCCTCAAAGAAAAGGAAGGTTTCCCCTTCGAAACCTTCTTCAAGGAAGAAAATGAAAGCAACTAGAACCAAGTTTGAGACCACCGTAACTTCAGATGACTTCAACTTCATTGTCGCTGCACTGGACAATGCTTCACTAGAGATAGTAGAGAAGTAGGAAGCGAAGCAGGAGGATATGTTCAGTTGGATCAAGGTCGAATTTCAAGAAGTGCAGTAGGCACTACAGTCTAGCCGCGTAGTATCCATTGTGCCCCTGATGACAGGAACACCAAAAATGGGAGATGAGCTAGCTGAAATCCACCAGATTTCTAATACAGTCGAAGCTCGCCTTCGACGAGCACAGGATGAAACAACACAAGTCACCCAGGCTTTGGCGCAAGCACAAGGAGATCTATTAGAACATCACAGTAATGTAGAATGAGAGAATCTTTCTATGGAAGAGAAGTTTGATGAAGAGAAAGTAGAGCTACAACAAAGCAAGGAACAATTGCTCACTGAGCAACTTGAAGTTAAGAAAAGGGTCAATAGAGCACTTTTCTCTATGACAATCGTTGAAGTCCAGATCGAGGACCAAGTTCCACAACAGGTGGCACAATTGGAACAGGTAATCTAGAAGCTCCAACAATGCATCGCAGATCTAGAACTTTGCGTTGTACCCAAAATCCCTCAAGAGGTAAGAGACCAATGAGAAGCAACTTCTTGCAACACAGTTGGCAGATTAAAAGCTATTTCCTTGGAGTGCAAGTAGCTGAGTAATCAGAATGCCCAGATATATGAAAACCTTACAGAGAATCCAAAATTGTAGACGCTGGAGTCACATCTCCAAGAAGCAAAAAAACATGTGGATATGCTACAGGTATAGCTAAAGGCCCTGTCAGCTATAGACAATATGAAGAGATCGCATGAATAATGCACAACTCAGCATCAGGTTCATATGATTCAAAATAAAGTGATGGAAGTCACTCAACAACTTCAACTTGTGCAAGATTAGGCATGCCTATTATTTACAGAGGTTGAGAGCCAAGGAGCAGAGCTTGAACATGTCGTCCTCTCAGCAGAGCAGTGACTGGAAGGACCAGTGACCGACACACTGATCCAGGAGTTCACTGAGCAAGAGGCTACAACAAAACAACAAGTCGAAGTAGCTCGAGCCAAGCTCAAGGCATTCGAGGCAGAATTGGTTAGATCAGAGTGACTCAGGACGAGTCATAGGTGAGTGTTGGGGGCCTGTTGGCCCTTGACCAAGTTTTGGGAGTTTCTTGGTCATATTGACCTATTTTGGGACTTTGACAACCTGTTGAAGGAGGAGCGCAAGATGAAGCGGAGATCACGGGATCTCGACCCCCTTTTGGGCCTCTTTTTGGGTTGTTGGGAATATGTAACAGGAAAGGTATGTCGGCCCATGGGTTTACCCATGTTTAGGCCTATTTTGTAATGTATAAATAAATACCTAGGCGATGTAGGAAAGGGTCAATGAGCTAAGTGCCAAGTGCAAGTAATAGTTGTATATGCTCTGTGCATGCTGTGTGAGAATTGAAAAGCTAAGTGCAAGTGACTGTAAAATATTGAGTAGAAGGTTTTGTGCTGTAACCTAACTCGGGGAAGGAGGATCTGGAGAGGTGCGTGCAGATCTCTTGTTCTATGCGGAGTGGATTTTGTATGGCTCTATTCATGTAGATGACTGATTGAAGATAATAAAGAAGAAGAGTTGGTGGACGTAGCCCCAAGAGAGGGGTGAACCACGTAATCACTGTGTTATCTTGCTTGGCGCTTGTATGAATGTGTTTATGTCTTCTTTTCTTAGTGCTTTGAGATGATTAGATATATCTTCTTATGCTCAGTGCTAATGATGTATGGAATGTTATATCTAATATACATGAATATGCTTAGTTCTTGATCAGTTACATCCGACCTATTTTACTTATGCTAAGTGCTCATATATGGTAGATTACTGTGAGTACTGTGAGGCTCTGTTTTATCAATGAAGTAGATAATGATTGCATTTTAAAGAACTAACGGTGATAAGTTCTTTACTAAGTTTTATAATCACAGATATGTGTCCCAACTAAATTTGTAGAAACTTGAGTCCTGCAACCACCCTTGCATCAACCTCGGGTGAGACTTCATCTGCTTTGTAGGTGTTGCCGAAAGGGCTGGTAGTTAGGGTTTTGTTGGTGTGCTCTTGTAGTGTTGAACCCTGGGTATGACCTTGTGCCAACACTTGGTCACCCATTTTTGTTTCTCTGGTGATGAAATTTTCTTTTCCAGAAAATACTTGAGGCTCTAATGATCGGTCTTAATTTGGAAGCATTTCCCTAATAGATAAGGAAGCAAGAGATCCATAACATGCAAAATAGCCAAAATTTCCTTTTCATAGATTGATTGGACCAAATGTCTCTTTGAAAGTTGTTTGTTAGTGAAATATAAAGGCCTACCATCTTTCATGAGGACTTCCCTAATTCCTTAAAAAGGACATGCAGTTCAAATGGACACCATTGGAGAAGGGAAAATTTGAAAACATTAAAACTGCTATAGCCAATGAACCATCTCTCCGGAGTCTTGATTTTTCCAAAGATTTCTTGATATATACATTTGCATCCAATCACTCATTAGCAATAGTTCTCACAAAAAAGGATGAACAAGGAGATGAATACCCTGTTGTGTTTATGAGCATTGGGTTGCAAGGTGATGAACTGAATTATCCTTCGGTGGAGAAGCAAGCCTTTGTTGTCCATAAAGAAATCAAACAATTCAGACCTTATATCCTTAAAAAACACACTAAAGTCATAATCCCACATCCAGAAGTAAGGTCCTTGTTTGTTAAAAAAGAACTGGGTGAAAGAAGAGGAAATTGGATGACGAATCTACAAGAATATGACCTCGAATTCAAACCAACCAATATTGTGAAAGGTCAAGGCTTTTGTAAATTAGTGACATAAAGAGATGCCACTGAAGAATAAGAGGATGATATTTGTCAATAAGAAAAGAGTTCTACACTTGAAATATTTACAGTATCAACTGTTACATGGTATCTTGTTCAGAAAAAATTACGACAGAGTATTACTCATATGCTTGAAAAACAAGATGTTGATAATGTCCTAAAAGATATGCACGATGAAATGGATGGTGGTCATTTTTTAGGAGACACAGCGACCCACAAAGTGTTGAGAGTAGGATACTATTGAGACACACTCTTCAAGGATGCTCATGCGTACTCAAGGACTGGATCATCTCAATGCTAAGAAGAAAAGAGTGCTACACTTGAAAAATTTACAGTATCAACTGTTACATGGTATCTTATTCAGAAAGAATTATGACAGAGTATTACTCAGGTGCCTTGAAAAAAAATATGTTGATAATGTCCTAAAATATATGCATGATGGATTGGATGGTGGTCATTTTTTAGGAGACACGACGACCCACAAAGTGTTGAGAGCAGGATACTAATGGCCCACACTCTTCAAGGATGTTCATGCGTACTCAAGGAGTTGTGAAGCATGTCAAAAAGCTGTGGGGAGGGAACATAAAAATTCTCTTCCTCTCCAACCGGTAGTAGTGGAAGAACCTTTCGAGCAATGGGGCATATTTATCATTGGTGATATAAATCCTCATTCATCCAAACAAAATAGGTATATTCTGAATGTGATTGATTGTTTCACATGATGGATTGAATAAATACCTTTAGTCAAAGTAAATGAGGAAGCAATGATAATTTTTCTTGAGCAACACATTATCACAAGGTTTGGAATTCCTAACTCTTTAATATTTGATAATGCTACTTACTTCTCATCCTTGAAATTATCTGAGTATGCATTGGAAAAGAGGATTATTTTAAAATACTCAACCAATTACTATCTCCAAGGAAATGTTGATATTATGGTAGCTACAGGAGGTATTAACATCCACATGTAACCTTTGACAAGACTAGACTATTTCGGGAAGCAAGAGAAACCCTAAAAATGTTGGATAATAACCCTAGGAGGCAAGTCGACTCAAGATAATATTTATTGTTGAGTTATTAGACTCCAGAAGTAGAAGTCAACCCAGTTAGGTCACTTGGAAGACTATAAATAAGAGGGCGCTAGAGCTCATTTGTCATCCTCACTCTCACAACTGCATAAATCCAGTGGTGTGCAAGTTTGGAGAGGAGCTACATCTACAACTGCTACAACTGGCATTTTTGGTTTTGGCTTGGAATTTCTCTTGGTTATGGTTTAGACTTTATTCTTGGTACACTAGCTCCAGAGAGAGGTACACTACCTTGGTTGGCTATTGGTTCTAGGGTTTGCTTCCAAAATTATTCTGTCTACCAAGGTTAAGGTGCTCAGGGGTGGCCTTTATGCCTATGGTTGGGTGACAATATTGCTATATTGTCTATGGTGAAATGAGCACACCTATTTTTATAAAAGGTTATGGGACCACACTATCTTTGGACAATCTAACCGCTGGAAAATAGATTGGGACAATTTTATCAGTTACAATTGTAGTTGCAGTCAAAGTTTTGTTGTAGCAACGAAAACCTAACCCTCTTGTTAAGGAACCTTAAGTGACTAGCTTGACCTAATTCCTAGATAGCCTAGTCTGCCCTAGCCTAGCACACCTCCTGGTACTCTTAGCAAGCCAAGACGTCAAAGTTGATTTTTTGGTCAAAGTCAAAGGTTGACCAAGTCAAAACAGTCATGACTTACTCTATGAAGTTATAAAACAAGTTATAAGGGGCTTCTAACTTCAGAGCATGGAAGAAAAGGATTGGCCTCATCCTTGCCAAGAATAAAGTGTTAGATATCGTGAAAGGAAAGATCATGGAACCACAGTTTGAAAGAGGGAAAAGAGAAGGAACCTCAGAACGTTGCAGTTATGGAGAAGTTCAAGGACAATGACATCAACGCTATGAGTATCATAGTGGAATCTGTAAAATATCACTTGATACCCTACATCTCTCATCTTGACTCATCTAAGAAAATCTACAATGTCCTAACTAACCTCTTCTCAGTCAGAAACATTAGAAAAGTAATGAGTTTGAGGAATGAGCTCCATAACATGAAAATGAATGATGATGACAGCATACATAATACTTTGTAAAAGTCTCTTAGTTAAGAGATCAACTACAAGATATTGAAGAAATCCTTTCAGAAAAGGAACTAGTAAATATAGTACTCAATGTCCTTCCCAAGACATGGGATGCATTTTCTGAAAGCATGAACACAAGAAAGGAGTATCCCACATTTGAAGAAATTTGGACTTTTTGTGCACAAGAAGAATCAAGGATTAATGAAAAAGAGAAATACCAAAACAAATATGATGATCAAGCCTTCACAACAAAATTCAAGAATTTCAGGAATAAGAATAAGTTTGGCTTAAGGAAGAAACCAAATCAAGAAAAGAATATGTCAAAGATACAATGCTTCAATTGTCAAAAATATGGTCACCACAGGAACCATTGTCCTGAGCTAAAGAAAAGAAAGAAAACATACGAAGCAACAGTTTTCGAAGAAAGGGAACCCTCAAAGAAAGCCAAGCAGGATAAAGCAAACTTCTTCTTCTAGTCAAGGTAACAATATTCTTCATAGTTCTTGTACATACCATGTTTACATAGTCCCTGTACATATCATGCATATCTATTTCTAGTCAAGAAGAAAAGATGGCCAGTGAAACAATACCTATGGAATAATAACAAGATAAGGATTTATATTACGATGACTACAAGAATATGAAGTACGTTTGAAAATTCTTGAGGAATCTATTATATAAGTAAACAACTGTCGAAATCATAATCAAACTTGAAGAGACTCAATAGGAGTCAAATCATAGAGAAGTTCGTAATCAAGAGGAAATTAGAATAAGACTTGTGACATTTTGTATAAGGTAATAAGGATGCAGACGAAAGCATGGACTCTCTTAGATGGAGGGAGACGATCACATAATTCCAAAAGAAGAGCATGCATGAAGCCATGATTAGGAGGGATAAAATCCTAAATGATATGATCCATTGAAGAATCCATGAATATTATGAAGTATCTGTCCATGTTCCCATTGAAAGTAGCATGGAACCTATAGAAGACTCCATGGACCCAAAAGATAAAGAAGAACATGAAGATTCCAAGAAAGAAAGAAAATCTAGAACAACCGGTTATTATACTGAGAATCATAAGACTACCAACTTGGTTTGAACCCACTAGAAGAAATCAACTAGAAGAAATGGAAGTTGTGATGAAGAACAATGTATGTAAGAAAATGTGAAAAATAATTATGAATGGATGCATTGAAAGATTCAAAAATAGAGGTTCTTCCAGAAGGAGGGAGAAGAATATGACGACAAATTGTTCCAACAAACCAAATATAACTCTTATAGTATCCATGGATTAAAATTTACATGTAAAAGACTGTTCTTCCCAATAAAACAAATTGAGAAAGAAGCTTATACTAGAAAGAGACCCATGTATGCAAATGGAAGAAGACCTTGTATGGATTCAAGCAACTTGATGTAGAGTATCTCATATACAACAGAAGCATGGAGAAAATGTCCTATGACAAAGAAAGTGTATCGGAATGGTTACTTAGAAGTCCAGGATGATGTATTACAAATCCATGCCAAATTCCCACGATAGCAGATTTGAAGAAGTTGAAGAGACTCTAATCCAGTAGACCCATCACTGTATTGACAATTGATTGGCTCGTTAATGTATTTGGAGAATACTTAGCCAAATATTTTCCTTCTGGGACGTTTGAGTTATGATATACATCGACATGGATTTATCGATTCAGATTTGATAGGGAGTGCAGATGAAATAAGAAGTGATACTTGGATATGTTTTAGTTTGAGCTTTGCCACGATGACATGGGCTAGAAAGAAACAAAATTCTGTTGCAATAAACACTACAGAAGCATAGTATATTGCATCTTTTGATGCTTATACAAAAGCAATAAGTTGATTTTTAGACTGTCTGATCAGGTGTTGAATCCGACCATGATATATTATAATGATCAGATCTATGTGAATCTTTTAGAGAAGCTAGTGTTCCATGATAGGCCAAATTACATTGAGATCAAGCATTATATTCTCCTTGATAAATTCCAAAAGAGAGAAGTGGTTCTCTAGTATATCTCCATAGATGAACAGATAACAAATACTTTGGAGGAAGCCTCTGTCCAAGATGAAAAGTTTGCATACTTAAGAGACAAGCGAGTGCTCATGGAGACAACTTCCTTATTGGAAAAATGAAGTGATTACTCTTAGGTTGGGAGGGAGCACTGATATGTTATTGATTTATGGAAACTTCCTTATTGGAAAAATGAAGTGATTACTCTTAGGTTGGGAGGGAGCACTGATATGTTATTGATTTATGGAAAATCATTTTCCATTTTGGAAAATGGTCTAGATTGGGAAGTTCCTTTCCAGTTTGGAAAGTGGTTTGAGATTTATGACATATAATCATTTTCTAGTTTGGAAAATGGTCTAGATTGGACAATCATTTTCTTAATAAAAATGGTATGATATATTGCTTATGTACCATAGACAACGATTGCCATGAAATTGTGGGGGAATGGTATAGGAAAATAATTCTTCTTGGCAGTCACTCTGAGTAGTGGTCAAGTAGAATGGTCTGCCTTGATGGGAAGTCATTCTTTCGAAGTTCACAGTTGCGAGCAGTTTCAAAGAATGGTCCGTTTTGGAGGTTGGTGCAGGACAATCATTTCCTTAGGAAATGGTCCAGACAGTCATTCCATAGGGAAGGATCATTTTATCTAGGTTTCACTATGATTAATGCTGAAGGAATGGCCTAGTTAGGTGAATGGTCCATGTTCAGTAATCAGGGACATGCATTCCCTAGGGCAGACTCATTCTCTCCAGGTTGCATTGTGATTAGTGTGGGAGGAATGGCCCAGTTAGGTAAATGGTCAAGGCTCATAAATCATGGACAATTATTCTTCTATGCTTGGGAAGAATAGTCCAAATATCCCATGGATTATGTTTTACTTTATGAGGGAAGATGCTCTTCCATATCTCACAAATGTGAGTGGAAGAATGGCCCAGATGACTTAGTTTGTATCATGATATTGTTATGCAGGTTGATATCATATGATATGATTGATGTGGAGACTGTATGTCTCTAGATAATAGTCGTATTCCACTATAGCGGATGTGTTCCATTGGTTGTGACTATGTGTCATTGGTTAGTAGCCGTGTGCTACTAGGTGTGGCTGTGTACCACTGGATAGTAGTTGTGTAGTACTATGGATAGACACAATTGTTTTCTATTGAATGGAATTGTTCTGATTTCCATGGAGACTATCACTAGTGTTGGAGATGATTACAAGCTAGATGAATAGTTAGTATGCTGATGGAAAGACATTCTCCCTATGGAAAATTGTCTAGGATAGTCATTCTTCTAGGACGTATGTCCGGATTAGAAGAATAGTCCTTGTAGACCATGGTGTGGCTTCCAACATCTGTTGGAACAATTATTCTTCTAGGACATATGTCTAGATTAGAGGAATGGTTCTGGTATCACTTTGTGGAGTGAGTGACTTATTCAACATCATGCTCGATTACTTAGATGGAGTATGGATTTGAGAGATGATGCAGTTGATGCTATCATACGATACTGATAGTGATGATGGTGCTCATGATTTGACCATGAGATAGCTCGTGTGGTTATGATGATGCTACCAGTTGAATGATCTGTTTGTGCTCGAGACCATTACCTTTAATACCTCCCTAGCTAGGAGGGAGTGTTGATATTATGGTAGCTATGGGAGGTATTAACCTCCACGTGTAACCCTTGACAAGAATAGAATATTACAGGAAGCAAGAGAAAACCTAAAACGTTGGATAATAACCCTAAGAGGCAAGTCAACTTAAGAGAATATTTATTATTGTGTTATTATCCTCCAGAAGTAGAAGTCAGACCAGTTAGGTCACTTGGAGGACTATAAATAAGAGTGTGCTAGAGCTCATTTTCCACCCTCACTCTCACAATTGTATAAATCCACTGGTGTGCAAGTTTGGAGAGGAGTTGTAGCTGCAGCTGCTGCAACTGGCATTTTTTGTTTTGGCTTGGACTTTCTCTTTGTTATGGTTTGGAATTTATGCTTGGTATGCTAGCTTTGGAGAGAGGTACGCTACTTTGGTTGGATATTGGTTCTAGGGTTTTCTTCCAGAATTATTCTGTCTGTCAAGGTTAAGGTGCTTGGGGGTGGCCTTTGTGCCTATGGTTGGGTGACAATATTTCTATATTGTCTATGGTGAAATGAGAACACCTATTTTTCTAACATGAAATGGCTTATCAGAATCTAAAAACAAGAACATCATCCCTATCCTTAAAACAAATGTAGTGGATCACCAAAGAAATTGTCACAATGCATTACAAAGTGCTCTTTAGGTGGATCGTGTCACCCCCAAAGATTCCATTCGAACTTCACCTTACTTTATCGTGTATGGGAAATAAGTCATTATTCCCTTGAAAATATACCTACCTTCCCTACAACTTAGACATAAATCTCGAGGAAAAGAATGCCCTGTCTTCCAAAGTCGTATCGATACCTTCCTGAACCTAGAGGAAATACATGACAAAACCAAAAGCAAGTTTGAAGTTCATCGAAAAACAATAAAATGCTGGTTTGATAAGAAATTTGTAGGTGAGAAAGAATTCCAAGTTGGGGACTTAGTCTTAAAATGGTACAAGCCACTTGAAGATAAAGGGAAACATTCAAAATTTAAACAGCTTTGGCTTGGACCTTACCTCATTAAATAAAGGCACTTTTAGAGTACAACACCTTCAGGGAGAAGTTCACTCTCTCCCTATAAATGAACAAGTCCTTATCCATTGAGGTTGTTGGTCACTTGTACATAAATAAACCTTGATTTTTTTTTCATTTGATTGTGCTTCTTTAATTAGGTTGGTTTTCTGGATCTATTTGATTACTAACATTTTTTTTCCTTATCCTTCTTGATGATTTCCCTTTGTGATTTTGGATTTCTCACAACTTAAATCAAGTTGCATGTCTAAATGTAGCACATCTGGTGTAGAGACCATAAACGTCTATGTAATATGATGTCAAATCTACTTATATCCTAGACATGCAAGCCCTTTACTCACTATCATAAGTCAAGATCTGGTGGAGGAACATAACTTATCAATACAAAGAGACATTGAGAAAAAAGAGAGCCAAGAGACTACAATGAACAACAGATCTATATGAGGTAAACGAAGTGGTCTAGATGAAATTTTCATGGTAGGCTAGGAATCGGGACTTGGGAAGTTTGCTTATCTATAATCAAATCAACAGATCTCACCATCACATGTATCATCCCTAGTTCCTTTAAAGGTTAACTAGAATCCCCCCATCCACCTATATCTCTAAGTAAAAGAGAATCAAATATTATAAAAGGTAAATTATTGGGGAAAGGATTTCCAGATCACATGGGACATGCAAGTATCTCTGTCAAGGATATGGACGCCCCTTGGCAATGAAGCAAGGCTTGTGACACTGTGGTGACTCCATAGGAGCTATGGATGGTCACTGGAAACAAAGAGACACAATAAAAATGCATTATGACTTGTATTCTCAACATACTTGATGTTTTGTTTCTATTTTACTACCTTCATCCTTCTATTTAGCCATTTACCATGAGATTTGGATATAAATTTGAAAGCAATTTGTTGATCAGAAAAGGTCTTACCCCTCTTTAAATCACCTCAGTCTTTTCAATATGAAAGTTGTGGGACCTATATTTTCTCCCTTATGATTTTGTGTGATGGATCAATCTTCCTAAAAAATTATGTGTGGACATCATCTTGCAGAGATCCAAGGCTTCGCCCAGTGTGTCGCCATTTGTTGTGACATGCACTACAACCCTCAATTTTTCTTTGATTCTATTAATTCCCTAAAAATGGAGCCCCCTTATTTTTTATTCTAAGAGAAAGCCTCATAAGTCTCCTTATTCATCTCAATATTCTTTTGGTGATTCATGTTTCCCTTGGAAAATGAACAATACTTAGTGTTTCAATCCAAAATTTTAAATCGGAAAAGTTACTTTCAACTCCTTCGAACAATTCAAAGGAGTTACTTCAAACTCCTCCTAACAAGTTTGGCGAAGTTCATGTCTTTTTCTCTGATACACAATGATAATACGAGAGTCAGAAGAAAATCATCCGATCATATCAGAGGATTTAATTGTAAATCTTCCGAAATGTTCAGAGGAGTTACTTATAACTCTTTCGAACTGATAAAAAAACTTGTTTCTAACTCTTCCGAGATGATCAAAGAAATTTTTCTTAACTCCTCCAATCAAACCTACCCCAACCACTCCATTAAATTATCACAAGTAACCATTTGGCTATATAAACGAAATGAGGTTGAGTTTATTGTTATTCGACCTTTTACAATTGAATGAGAAAAACCAAAGGTAAAACACGCCGAGTTGAACATCGTTCGAGACTCTCACCTATCTATATCCACCACATGGTGACATAATCCAGGTAAGATTTCATCACATCTCTCCCTTTTTTCAAACTAGGGTTAGGTCTTTATTCATCAGTTTTTGTTACTCCCTTTTGCCTTAGGTTGATAATCCTCTCCCCCCCCGCCTGTTCTTCGAAATTTCTCTCTCGACCACTCCCCTTTTTCACCAACCATATATTTCATTAGAACCGATTCCTTGCATGGAATGAAAAACAGTTGGCATTTTACCCTTCACCGCAATATACTCTCTCCACATCCTTGCACTTGCAAGATCCCAAAGCTCACTTTAATTAAAAATACCTAGCGAGTGTTCAAGGGTTTCCTCACTCGCTAGATTGAGGAATCTAGCGAGTGTTCAAGGGTTTCCTCACTCGCTAGATTGAGGTATTTGTGAAAAATGCTAACTTCAAAACCAAATAATTTCAAAGTAACTCTCCGAGCATATCAGAGAAGTTACTACTCACTTCTTTGATATGCTCGAAGGAGTTGAAATGATCTCTTCTGCACATTTTTGGAACAAATTGAAACAACTCCTCCGATCATATTGAAGGAGTTACTTCCAAACCCTCTATATGATTGGAGGAGTTCCTTGTAATTTATCTGAGCTCCTCGATAATATGACAACCCCTTCTGAATACATATCGAAGAAGTTACTAACAAATTCTCTGATGTGTTCAGAGGAGTTGTTACTAAATCCTCCGATGCAATTGAAGGAGTTGTTAATAAATCTTCTGATATGTATTGAGGAAGTTGTTTTCCTATGCTTTGATTTCTCCTTTCCAGGATGGTGCCCAAGTGTTTGACCCCAAAATATCACTGAGAATTGTCTACTATTAACCTGACATTTGCGAGGAGCATCTTGACATGTCTTGGCAATTTCAATAATTCTTATAATTGTTCGATCATTTAGTTGTATTTCCAAATAACATGCTCTAAATTTATCCTGTTTGTAGGTTTAGACATGTCACCATGAAATAAGATGGCAATGAAAGAAACAAGAGTTGATCCATCTAGTAGCTCCCAACAGACATTAGAGACAGAAAGTGTTGGGACCGTATATGATGATACGTCGGGACTTCTAGACAAAGATGGAGAAACCTTAAAATGGGGAGAATTATATTATATGTTCAAAAAATCAAACTTCTCTATGGAGGTGGAGGAACCAGATGAGCTATAGGTCTTTAGGAACATAATAAAATCAGGAATTTTCAAGGTGGCAACACATCCAACAATTTTCCCTTGTGCAGACACCATTTCTTTGATTTTGAAAAACACATAAATAAGTAGTCAGTATGTATTTAATGCAATAAAATAACCTATAGATTCATTCAGGCCCGATGATTTAGCTAAGTGTTACCATATTGAAGCTGAGAAAAAAAGACTGGATGGTCAACTCCTCAGTGAGTTGGAGCTTGTTAGGACCCTACAATGTACCTTTTTGCCCACACTTTTTGCTACCATTACATCCTTTTTCCACTCACATTTAAACTTATATTATCACCTTACCCTATCCCTTCAAAGGTATATAACGTCTCTTCTCTTTACTATATGTTTAATCTGTTTTTCATATAATTTTACATTACTCTCGTACTTAACCGATTGATCAGAAATATATAAGTGCTGAAACAGTTTGAACTGCAGATTAGCATTGCTGTTTAAAGGTCCGTTGCTGAAACAGTCAAAGCACACAAACCCCATGGCTGAAATAGTTTGTGGTCTACGATGTTGAAACAACAACTCACACAAGAAGAAGTTGTTACACTCTCCATGGTCTATGATACTGAAACAACAACTCACACAAGAAAAAGCTGTTACACTCTCCGTGGTCTATGATGCTGAAACAACAACACAAAGCTATTACACTGACCACAACAGCCGCACCTTGAGCCAGAACTAACCATCGATGCTGCGTGAGACCACATTGCTGAAACAGTCAGAACGCAAATCCCATTGTTGAAACAAACTGCGATTTGCGTTGCTGAAACAACATACAACATCAGTAAAGAAGATAAATAAAGAAGCTGTTACTCCAGCTGCAACAACACCTCACTCAACACCTTTTCAACTATCGTAATAGCATTCTGTTACGGGAGACCAGGATATCTTATTCCAGTATAGATATTTGATCTGACTAAGAATAGGATTCAGATGGCACATGTAATTTGATGATCAAATTGTATCGAGGGGATTCTCCTCTTTAAATAAGAGGAAATCATCATTAGAAAGGAATTTATTTTTGGCTAAGAAAGGATTTACAGAGAAGGACATATTTTACTTTAGACATTGTAACATGATACAGTTGATAGATGAATAAAAGATTATTCTGAGCATTTCCTTCTAGTTCCTTTCGTTTCAGGGGAATCTTGTGAGAAGTGAGGGCCCACCTTCTTCACAAGATTCACCCATTAGCTTTGTAGAGTGTTAGTTTTATTTCTGTTCATGCCTTGATTAAATTCTGTTTTGCTGAAACACTACTTTACTGAACTCTGTCTTGCTGAAACTCTGCTTTACTGATTATTACATTGTTTTCATATAATTCATGCTTGGGTAACGGTTAATCATTCTAGTTAGCAATATTGTTTGGTGAATTTATGAAAGCGTGATAGTCAGGGACAGGTGCTGAAGATTCCTTCTTGGGGAATAGGGTCCTGTTCTCTGTTAAGAGATAGTTAGTCTTCAGTGTGTGTCAATCATTTCAATTAGCAATGAGTCTATGAAAGTGTGATGATCATAAACACGTGCTGAAGATTCCTGCTTGGGGAATAGGGTCCTGTTCTCTATTAAGAGATAGTTGGCCTTCAGTGTGTGTCAATAATTTCAATTATCAATGAGTTCATGAAAGTGTGACGATCGAAAACAGGTGTTAAAGATTCCTTCTTGGGGAATAGGGTCCTGTTCTCTGTTACAAGATAGATGGTCTTTCCTTTTGCAGTGTCTTGAAGGATTTTTTTCCTAGGTTGTTATTTTAATGTAATCCAAGATTCTTTGGACTATTATTTCTTTAACTTTGAACTCTGCAATAGGTAGGTTGCTTTCCTGTAATTCAAAGTAGAACTTCAGTTTGTTCAAGGCAAGGTGTGATTAATGTATTTTTACTACAACTTTAGATTTCTTTTGAGATTGAGCATATATAGTGTGTGATTACCTTTGAAATAAACAGACTTCCTTGGGTTGAAAATTTATGTAGCACTTGATTGTTTAGTTAAATAAGCAATTATAGTGACCAACAGAGCTTACATCGAAAGATTTATTCCCCACATGGTATAAAGTAGATAAGGAGTTCAAGTATAAGTCCAATAGTCGATACCCCACGACCAATTTAAGGATACCCTACCAGTGTATGGTAGACATGCTATACAGGTTGTACAGGGAACCATATGAAACTCATTTCCCCCTATCATACATGCCCCTAATTTATTTATGTGCATATGTGGGGGTCTCATTCAACTGGGCAGACATATTGTCTGAAAATATCAAGGCTTCTATTTATGTAGTTTCACAAGCACAACCAGGAAGCTTCCCCAGTTTCCATATGTCTTCATATCTTCTAGACATAATGTGTATCACTCACAAGTACCCAAACATGGGATGGAGTTGGTTTCTCACCGATGCCACTATCCGCATCTACTACAAGGTTCTTTGGAAGCACAAATACTGAACATACTATCAAAGAATATGCAAACAATTCCTTTCCCCATTGTATGAATTTATTTTTTGCACCTCCCCAGATTGTATGATAGATAAGGTCATAGAATTCATAATAAGGATTGGAGATTGGTATTTAATGGAGAAAGGTACCTATATAAGAATATATGGTGCGATGAAACCAACCCACTTACTCCCTCAGTTCATTCATGACAAACTAGTGCTTCAAGAAGTGGAATATCATACTATAATACATGGGGTTGGAGGAATGCTATACAGATTAAAGAAATCAATTTGGCCTCCACTAACTCTTTACATTGCAACTATTTCTTTGAAAACACCAAGAAATCTCAAATGAAAGTGGATGTATTACTTTTCTACCACTTTGGAGAGGAAAGATACGGGATGCACGACCCTAAGAACATCTTCCAAGATGAATTCAATAGAATGAGACTCCTGTATGAGTACACCAGTGAGTTCTGGGAATAAGAAGAGGTGCATAAAAATTCCAAAACTTATGACAAAGTTATATTATACAAGCGGGGAAAGCCAAAGGGAAGGATCACAGATGAAGAAGCTGCAAGAGAGGTGGCCATAAAATAGGTAGAACACGATGAAGCTGAGAGATATTCCACCATCTCTGTCTCAACTCATTTAGGTTCCGTAGAAGAGGAGGAAGGAGCACCAATAGATAAAAAGAGAAGATACAAAGATAATGTGTTTAAAAGAAGGAATGACGCTAAAAAGAAACAAAAAATAGAAGTCGACAAAGTGAATGCTAGGGAAGAAAATGAAGAAAAAGGTAATGCTGAAGCTGAATAAAAAAATGAAGCTAAGGAAAAAGTGGAAGTCGAAGCAAAAGATGCTACAGAAAAAGAAAAGGAGCTAGTTGAAGCGGCAAGAGTGGCAACAGACTTAGAAAAGAAATAAGTCGTGGATAAAGCTGTTGAAGAAGAAAGAAAGAAGAAGAATGCAAATCACCGAGAGGGTGACATGCACCCGATGGAATTGGATATCCCTGGAATGTCCACCGCAGGTCTAAGAGTAGAAACAACGAGCAGTGATTTAGGCCTCAGGCCTTGGAATCTTTTCGGTCAATCGAAATATTGGATATACGAAGTTTCACATACGATAGTAAAACTGAGAGAATCGTGCAAGAAAGAGTGAAAAAGGTTCCAACAAAAGAAGGATCCCCTTTGTCAATGGTTACTCAAGTCCCTGTCATAGGGGATGTCAGGGAAGACCCTGTGGAAACAACTAGGGAAACATTTTCATTTATGGATGCAACCATAGACAATATATAGAGGCTATTCCAATAGAATGAAGAGAAGGAGGTGAGGATCATTGAGATAGAAGAGAGGCTCCAACAAGTAAATATTGATGAAAGGAGTCTTGTCAAATTTAAGGCCAGTGAGGAAAAAGTGAGGAATGATTTGGAAGGTGCCATCATTAACATGTATGCCAACCTACATATCTTAAAAAATGTGTCTACAACAATTATTGATCAAAACAACCAGATATAAATGCAGCTGAAACAATACAACATTATTCGTGAAGGTATAGCTGACATTGATACCTCGATAGCAGAGAATCCTGACGTGCCTCCATTGTTGTATAGACCCTCGAAATCAACAAGAAAGACATACCTATATGCATTAGATCATTACCAGTAAGTAGGGAAAAAGGCATATAAAGAAGTAACCAAGGAAATGGTGATATGTTCAAGGACTCACAAAGATTCCCAAGAGATGATAAGGAATGGTCATCTCCCAAGATTATATGAACTTGGGAAGAATTTGGTAATAAAATAATTGGTGAATGAAATCCAAGACAACACGAGTCAAAGGAGACAAATAATTGAGGAAACAACTGTTGGTGTCCAGGTATGAACGATTTATTCACCCTTTTCCTACATTAATTTATCAATTCGGGTGCGTATCCTTTCAAGGAAACACGCAAGGTATATGCAGGGGCAAGAGTACAATTCGTTCTAGACAAGGGTTCATGATTAAGATTCAAAACATTATTGTCAACTGGATTAACTACAACTTTCGAAAAGTACTCATAAGAATCACATACCGTAACAACAAGCATATACTAATAAATAACACTGTAACAACAAGCATAAAACTGATAAATAACACACTGTAACAACAAGCATAAAACTAATAAATAACACACTGTAACAACAAGCATAAAACTAATAAATAACACACACAGGAAGACGCAACACCTGATCAAAAGAGCGGGCCCAACTCTCTGATCAAGGTTGTGTTGGTCACAATGAAGATGAAGACAACAAAATAGACAGTGTTTTATAAATCTGAAAAAGGTTATTACAATCTCAATGGGGACATCCCCAGTTTCAAGAATAAACTGTCTTTTATACATCAAAAGGGAGAACAACCTCTTTCCCCAAAACATGGTAACCGTATCCCCAAAAATATACATTAGTTGGAATGGCACTAGTACCAGATGGATAGGATCAACAAAATGCCCAAGATGGTTCAGGGATCTGCGACTCTAGCTGCACGGACTCTTTATGGATTGGTTGTTGTTGTGAAGAGAGGATCTGCTGTGGGATGAAGCCCTAGTCCTGTTATCCAGAAGTTGCAGTCAAACATTCATTTTAGTGCTGCGAATAGGCAAAACTCCGCGACTTTACTTCATTAATAAAATATTCCAATAGATAAGGTAGGGGTATTTACCTCACAAGTTTAGCATAGTAAACATAGGTAAATAAGTGCAAAAAGGTAAAAAAGGTAATGGAAATGCAATAGAAAGATAGCTCGATTTGGTGCCCAACATCTCCCCCCATCTAGCCTTCTGCATGCCCTCATGCAGTTTGCCGCCTCCGTAGGTCTGGATTTCACTGACTGTTGGCTTCCTAAATATGGGCGAGATCATATTCTTCGGCCATCTCTGTCCCTGGAACTTTAAAACCATCAGAGAGGTGGATGTCTTCCCACCAATATTCTGGGATGATATACGTTGGAGTGTAATCTTCTATTAGCAACCAAATAGTGGGAAACTGAAACCAGAGTCCCATCCATTGGACTCCGCTTGTTCGGACACATGCCACATATGTGGGCACCCTAGGGAGCACTCATGTAAAATTTGGTGCCCCAAAAGGTTCCCTGTTCCGGACAGCTGTAGGTGTCATCATCCACCTTTTTTGACAACAATCAAGGGCCTCTTCATGAAATGTGACTATTTTCTTAACACAAAGATCAAGGCACCAATTTTGTGTCCTCGGGATTCTGTCTCTATTCACCTCAATTCCCAAAAAGGTGTTGTGTTTATTGAACATGGTGACTGACCTCTCAGGTTCTCCTCTTACCATAAATGACTTTGTAACCTGATTAGATTCAAATGTGTTAAAATCCTTCTGCCAGCTGATATGGTTGAAAGTGTAAGAGGTGAGGGCCCTTAAATGAATGTCTCCCACATACGGGACCGGATTGAAGTCTCTGTCCAGGCGAAACAGATATCCATGCAGGAAAAATTCACACATCAAATGATGAGTTGGCACGTCGTGGTGCCTCATTATTCGGAGGAATTGTACACCATTTTCTATTTTATAACTAATCTTGTTTTTGATGCTCTCCATGCAGAATATAAGAGAACGTTCATGTAATAATAAAGAATAACAAGAAGCAAGGGGGTGACATGCCATCACCTCTTGAGCCAAATTAAACATCTGCTCCTTATCCTTTTTCAGCTCTTCCACTTGCTTTTCCAGCTGTTCCATCTTGAGTTGCTACTTCACATGCCTTAATATCATGATGTCTATATGCTCCACATATTAAAAAAAAATTGTGGAGGCTCATTCTTGAGTTCTTCTGATCTCGTTTTGATACTAAGCCGCAGTAGATTTCCAAGTCTACAATTCGACCGTTAAGGCATGCTCATGGTCTTCAAACAATCGCTCGACCGAGTCTGTTTTAGTAGTAATAGAGGTTATGGCTGCTTGGTCCATCTAAGTCTCTGTTTCTACTCCTATGGCCTTGGACTTTCTAGCTTGCTGCTTGCATTTCTTCATCCGCTCTTGCATTTTGTGTACCTATTTCCTTAGTTTCATGACCTCCATCTTAAGCCGCATTGTCTCCTTAAATTGTGGCTGATGTTTTTGTTTGACTGGGAGTCTTACGACCTTCTCACCTGGCTCTTCCATTGACTCATTTGTCGGGATCACTTCGCTTGGTCCCTCCTCTTCGCCTACAACTATTTCCTCTTGTTGTGCACTCATCGCAACTGGTGGTGCCCTTGCGAGATGATCTCCTGCTAATGTATCTGTTTGAGTATCATCCACCCCACACAGTTGTGGCTTTTGTGATAGAATTGGAGGAATGGCGAGATCTTCTTCTGTACACCGAAGGGAACGAGTTCGCCTTTCTCCTCTTAGAATAAAAGAGAAAAAGGAGAATTGGCAAGGATCTTCAATATTTGGTCCCAAGGTCAACGATGGTTCTTGTGGTTCGTGCCAACCTCACGCCCTAGTTCTCCCAGCACTTCTTCCATGGGCTCTATGGTCGGCGTGGTCACGACCTCTTCTTCATTCTGGTTATCCTCCTCCATCGACTCCATGGTGACAGGAGGTTCCTGTGGAGTACCCTCGGTCACAATATCGACCAATTCACTTGCTCCTGTTTGTTGTGACCCCACTTCTGTGGTTGTCATGCTATCAAATTGCTCTGTTAGTTCCACAGGCGAGGATGATTCTTGTGGGATAGCCTCAGTCGTGGTACTAGTGGGATTTTCTATGTCAACTTCCGCATCTTCCATTGGTTCCATGTTTTCATCTTTCTCTTGGGCAACAACCTCTTCTTCAAACACTTCAACTTCCATCTCCATCTCTTCCGGTTCCTCCTGGTCAACATAGTCATCTTCTCCTACATTTTCCTCCTCCATGGCTTTTGGTTCATCTTCCTTAGCAGCCACAACGGCTGCTACTTCTTCCTCTGTGGAATCTCAGAACAGTTCCCATGGGATCGAGATTTGTCTGATGGCATTCATTACTAACAGCTGAACCAACCCATGGTGGGTGATGGTCGCCAATACCTGTCATGACTCCTGAGCTGAATGTGCCATTAGGTGAAGGCTTCTCAATAAGAAATAAGGCACATTTAGTGAGAAAGCCTCTACTTGGGGAAATCGCAGGTGAGTTAGTATTTGGAGATGGTATTTGAATATGGTGGAGTATCTCCCTTCGCAAGTCATATATCTCATGATGAACTCTGCTACTTCCTTCCATGGATGCGACAACAAATTTCAGTCATATCCTCGACCCTTCTGCATAATGCTTTCTCCTGCCTATAAAAAGGCTTCGGGAAACTCCGGAAGGACATACCTTCTTGAAAACCATCACTGTCCATTTTGAGGGAGTGCACTGACTTCTGCGATGGCTTCCTCTGTCACAGGAATTTCAATTCCGCAGACCTGAGAGCTTCCTTCTCTCAAGTTGAGTGCGAATTCCATCATAATTTTTTCGTTTAACCCTTTCAACCTGTCAAAGTAAACATTCTAGCCTGCGTTCTCAAAGACCTTCCATACATCCTGATTGTTCCAAAATCTCATTGTATCTTCAGGTTCATGCCGCACAGATCATCCACCCATTTCTGCAGAGGCGGAGTCAGCACGACGAATGTAGTTAGCTGGTAGGGGAAAATGACAGGGCTCCAAACTGCTGGCAATTGAAATAACATCATATTGCTTTTGGGGATGACAGATGAAACAATGTTGGTATGTTTGGAAATGATGATAGATTGTGGTGGTACTATCAAAAATTTAATTGCAGCATGTTGGGGAGGTGATTGATTATGACTCTGCGCGTACGAGTATGCATTTCAACATATCAAGTTATGATTATGGAGTACCGAAATCATTTAATTTTGTTTGGTGAGGATCATGTGTCATAAATGATTTTTCATGGTATGCCATCGTTTATTATGATGATTCCCCCCCCAAGCTTAATTACGGCCATCCACGACACATTTTGATGTCTTTTTGGAATATTTTAATTAAATCCATAAAAGTCTGCGGAGACGTACCTGGGGACCTACCTTATGGTGGAGTAGAAGCAAAAGGTATGACGGAGTAACGACAACAAGGCGTAACGAAAGAAAGGAGTAACAACAACAGTGAGTAACAACAATGGCGGAGTAACAATGACAACAGAGTAGTGACAATTGCGAAGTAACGACACCGACGGAGTAACAACACCAGTGGAGAACCAACAGTTACGGAGTAACGAAACCGGCGGAGTAATGGCAGTTGCAGAGTAACGACACCAATGGAGTAACGATAGTTGTGGAGTAACAACATTTAGTGAAGTAATCAGTTCACACCAGTGGAGTAACATCAACGTCTTTATAGCAACACTGGTGGAGTAACAATGCTGAGTGTTACATTTCTCCTGGCCATATTCCTTTGTTATTCCTGCAAAATACAAACAAGTAAGAAATACAATTA
>JASDQU010735058.1:56921-78381 GCA_032191745.1 Picea mariana
TCAGTTCACTTCAGCAAGTATAGATAGAATGATTTCTTTACTACAACACTAAGTGCTTTTGGAATTGAGCATATACAGTGCGTGGCTATCTTTGAAACAAAATACTTCCCTGGGTTGATAATTTATGTTTCACTTGGTTGTTTGAAATTAATTAAGCAATTATAGTGACCAACAAAGACCTAATAAAAGATTTCTCTTCTAGAAAGATCTTCTTCTAGAATGTTCTTTAGATGATAGAATCAATATAAATAAGAGTAGGAGGCATGAGAAATCCTTGTCTTGATAATTATTGTAATAGATATCTTATGTACTGGAGGTTTCCCCCTTGAAGAGGCAAGTGAAAATTGTTTTCTATCAATAAAGTTATCATTTTTGGTATTGTGGTTCTCTACATTTTGTTGTTTCCCTAGTATTTTCTGTAGTATTTATGTTTTCTGTAGTATCAGAACACTTTCCTCTATGAAAACTGTGGGATTTTTTTTTCTTTAGGGTAGAGACATGTATTTTCGGTGCCTTTAAAGAAAAATCAGTGGGTAAAAATACGATGGGAAAAACTACACATGGGAAATACAGACAGTTTCACAGGGTTGTCTAGAAACCAACGTTTCACCTTGTTGGAAACCTTAGTAACACCTATTGGTACCCTTCGAGTAGTACCACATCAAAAAAATATGTACATGACCATCACTCCCATGTACTATCAGGTATATGAGGAGTCACCTAGGTATCTTGAAACCATCCCTAGATCAATTGATCAGCCGCCAGGATGCTATAGTGACACCAAGAATAACACTCAGGAAGATACTCTCTAGTACCTGGGTAATAAGGTAGTACAGATAAGGGTATGATCGATCATCCTTAGTTGGTTCCATAAGATATTGGGATGAGTACTACTATTTGACCTCACAAGTATATCAGAGATTTATATCACAAGGTAAACCCGTGTCTATAGGAACCATGTAAACCTTAACCTCTGGGAAAGAAACATAACATAAAAGGAACATATGAGATCTATTTCCACACAACTTTTCCTTCTCCATTCTGCTTCTGAATTCCTACATAATTTTTCCTGTTAACAATTTGGACCATTTTTCATTGTAGTATTCTTCAGGATAGAGTATAACTCTACAGAATTTAAAAAAAAACCCGAGTATAGTGGTCTCATTGGCACCCTTATTCATGACCTATCCCATTGGATTCCTCTCTGCACCTTGATTGTCGTGGTACCTATCATTTTTAAGCCTTATTTTTTTCTTATGGACCCAAACCCCTTTCTTCCATACTTATTTGGGACCTATCTCATTGGAATCCCCCTTTTCCCCTGATCCTTGTGGTACCTATCACTTATGATTTTTTTTTCCTGTGGACCCACGCACCCTTCTGCACACCCTTATTTGGCACCTATCCCATTGGATTCCTCTCTTTTCACTAATCATCATGGTGCCATTCATTAATAATCCATTTTCTATGCAGACCCACCTACCCCTTTCCCTCCCCAATGGCCCACACCTGCAACCAAGACTAGGATGCCCACATCACTGCATTGGACAAAATCAATCAATAAAACCAGA
Organism: Picea mariana; assembly: GCA_032191745.1. NCBI lineage: Eukaryota > Viridiplantae > Streptophyta > Pinopsida > Pinales > Pinaceae > Picea > Picea mariana. Next base: position 58,493 of record JASDQU010735058.1, read on the forward strand.
ATGATATCTCTGAACTTACTTAAAAAATTTCTAGCATAAATTCTCGGCTCACCCCACTAGAATCAATTCCCGCATCAATTCACTACTTGACCACAATGCGTCAACAATCCCAAGAAGTCATGCACAACTCGACCACACTATTGAATCAAACCCAAGAACCTCTCTCTTCTGCACCACCTTATAACCCTGAAGGCACTAAATCCTCCCATTCCATGTACTTTCATTCCAACCACTTTTAATGGGACCTGCATCTTCCTAGAGTGGAGGTGAACACATTTTATGGCTCGGATCCCATGGGTTAGGTCACTCAAATGAAACACTATTTCTCTTTGCACAAAATTACTAATGAGTTGGACAACCTTTGTTATGGTGTTCTCTATCTAGATATTGAACAATATAAATGGTGGCAATGGATAAAAAATGCACACCAAGGGTATGTGGTGTTGTTATAAACCTAAATTTCTCTACACATGCATACATGGACTTGGCCCTCTTACTTGCATTTTTTTCCAAAGCACTGCTGAGTTTCTCTTTCTTAAAAAACCAATTTTTAGAATATGTACATGCCCTGCACTATTACTACCTACGAACATATGCTTGCAGCACCACTACAACTCACATACATATGCATGCTGCACCATTACAACCCATGTATATTTGCAAAAGTTGCAAAAAACAAAACGTTGTAAGGAAGTTGTTGAAATTGATGGGCTATTGGAGGTTTCCAAACTAATCCACTTACTATAGCCCGTCACCCAACCAAATAACAATCATTTTGTCATATAAACAAAGGTGTTGGGGTCCCATTTCACATATAAAGATAAGAATAGTGAAACTATGCTCGATTTCACTTCCCCTCCTTGCCCAAGATATTGTTGCCTTTTGTGAGAACTTCCTCAGCATTCCATCATTAGCCCCTTCTTCCTCCATTTAACCCATTCAATTCCAAAGAAGAGATCATAAGTTTGAGAGGATAATTTTATACAAGTGCACTTGGAGCTTGGTGAAGAGGAGCCCAGACTAGGTTCACGGAACGATGGTTGACTTAGATTTTAAAGGTATAATCTTCATGTTATTAATAAAAGAATTACATTTTCCTATCCCAAATGATGGTGTCTTGAATACTTTTTATTGGTTTATGCTTGACATTATAACATATAACCATAACTTGTATATGGAATAGCATGATTGTATTTTTATGTTTGTCAATCTTTGGATGTAGGTCAGCCCTATGAGGAGGTGTGCATTCAACGAAAATTCCAAGCATGAGGAGGGCATTACCAGATGTGGGATTAGAGGTATAGTTACCCGATCTCCTTTTCCTTGCTTTCTTCATATGAGTTTTGGTATGTTTGGGGTAGTATAGAGAATTATTTGACTTTTAGGCGATTAATCGATCTGCCTACATTCTAAACCCCGTTGTAGTCATATGGGGGTTTCCCCCCCTAGTAGGCATGTACACAATTTGTTGCAGATATTTATGACAAATTTGACACTGACACCCACCATTTAGGTCATTTGACCAAGTTGAAACAATCGAGCATAGTGGAAGACTTTATAGCTGCCTCTGAGCACTTTTATTTCTACATGGAGGGCATGTAGAAATATGTGGATTTTTGGGGACTTTTTTATCAGTGGCCTCAACGATGAAATATGTGCCCACATCCTAATGGATTTCCCTCGGACCTAGATGGAAGATACTAAATGAGCTAAGGAATCCCAACAATTTGTCTCCTCCCAAACCAAAAAACCCTCTTTTATTCCTCTCCCTAAACCCTCAAATCTGTCCCCTCCTACCCCTCTACTCAAGATAGAGAAATTGACCCAGGCATAAATTCCTGAATGCCAACCCAATGTCCTTTTCTATAATTTTGATGAAAAATATTTTTCGGTGCACAAGTGTAAGGAACATAAGATTTTTATGTCCATCTCTAAGGATGTTTCTGATGAATAAGTAGAGGGTTCCCCTATGGCCGAGATACCTGAGCTAGCTGATCCTACCCCGCTTTGTGATCCACCAAAAGTCGAATCGGTCATTTCACTAAATTCCCTCACTCACCTCTCTGCTCCTCAAACCCTCAAGTTAATTGGCTACACTAAGCATCAAAAGGTAATCATCCCAATTGACAATGGTAGTACCTATATTTTTATTCATCGTCACATTGCCCAAGATACCAATTTTTATATCTGTACAATCAACAATTTTCAGATCACGATTTCCAATGGTAGTTCCATGAAATGTGGGGGGCATTGTGAAAATGTGTACCTCCAAATTGGCCAGTACAACTTGAAATATCATATGTTTTCTATCAACATGGGCAGTTGTGACATTGTTCTCGGTGCATAATGGTTACATACTCTCAGCCCCATCCTCATGGATTTTAAGGAATTAACCATGCAATTCCAATAAGATGGACAACAATATAAGTTCCAAGGAATCACAACAAGATCCCATGAAATCATCAGTTCTCATAGAATGGAAAATATCCTAAAAAAAGGTCATTCATGAACTATTTCCCAAATCCATTCCATCCAAGCAATTGAGACACCTTCTATGCATCATGACCTCCAATCTATACTCTCCTAAAACCAATTTGTTTTACCACTCCCCATGGAATTCCCCCTTCCCGTGGTGTTCATGATCATTCCATTCCTCTTGTTCAGGGAAATCCTCCTCCTAATGTTCGCCCTTATCATCATCCTTTTTCCAAAAAGAGTGAAATTGAGAAAAATTTTCAAGAATTGCCCGAAGCAGGTTTTATTCATCCTATTATCAATATCTTCTATGTGGTAGTTTTTCCTGCATAGTTTCCTCCAGCTATACCTTCATGAGATTCTTCTAAAACCCTGGGTTGTTCATGTTCCAATACACACCTTCTCAAAATGTTTTTTGCACCCATATTGTATAAATGACCTGCAATGAGTTGATAGTCTGCAGCTCTGATTACCATAATTTTCTTCTGTGCAATACTGAACTCCTGTGGCACAACTCCTGTACTGAATAATTCAATGACATCATTGAAGTATTCATCAAATACCTGCACTGAAAATAATTGTGCATAAGGGAAGTTGTATTCCAAGTTAATAGGTTATTCTCCATTGGTTACCCTTGAAAAGTGACTAGGTCCTGCATTCAACTTCACTGGTTTGACTATTACTTAAAAATCAAATTATTGGAATAATAATAGCCATCTACCGATCCTCCCCCCCAACACTGGCTTGTTGACTATATATTTGAGGGAAGAATGATTTGTGAAAATTTTAAAATGATTTCCCAATAAATAATGTTTGAATTTCTGAAGTTCATACACCATGGCTAGGCCTTCTCTTTCTATGGTGTTGTAATTCTGCCCAGATTTTGATAACTTCCTTCTTGCAAAGGCTATAGGATGATCTAAGTCCCCTACTCCTGGATGTGCTAGAATTGCTCCAAGTGATATTGCTGATGCATCTACATGCACTTGAAATGTCTTTTCCCAATATGGAAACACTAATATAGGTGTTGTCAACATATTTTCCTTTAGAGTATCCAATCCTTGCTGACAATCCTCATTCCTCTGAAATTAGGTGTCCTTCTTCAACAATTTTTCCATTGACGCAGTAATATGTGCACACCCCTTGATAAAATTTCTGTAGTACCATTTATGTCCCAATGTGGCTCTTAACTGGTGCATTGACTTTGGTGGTGGTAAGTTCACAATGACAACAATATTAGCAGGGTCAATCGGTAAACCCTGTTTACACACTATATGTCCCAACAATATCCCAAAAAGTGTGTCAAAAATGCATTTCTTGATGTTTAATGATATCTTACATTTCCTGCATCTTTCCAACATTAGTCTTAAAAATTATACACGATCTTTCAAAAGACTATACACAATCCAGTCCTCCAGATATACTTCTAAAAAATGATGTATAAATTCCTTAAAAGCAGCTATGACTACCCTTGAAAAGATAGATGGTGAATTCTTCAATCCAAAGGGCATGACTATATATTGGTAGGATCCCAATTATGTAGCAAAGGTAGTCTTATACCTGTCTTCTGGAGCTATTTTGATCTGATGGTAACCTGAGAATCCATCCGTGAATGAATATGCTTCATGGCCTCCCACATTCTCCAAGACCTCAACTGTAAAAGGGGTAGGGAAAGGATAATCTAAGCAATAATCATTGATTTTTCTCAAATCTACAAAAATCTGTATTCCCCCCTTGCTTCTTTTCCTGGACTACCATGGGAATGATCCATTTAGATTCCTCTACTAGTTCTATGATGCCAACTTCCAACATTCGGTCAATTTCCACTTTCACTTTTTTCTTATACACTAGATTCAACCTGTAAGGTCTCTGTCTGGCAGGTCTGTCCTTTGGTTTTAAGGGTATCTTCATCTCACCTATCTCACCTTCTATGCCTTTCATGTCTATAAAGGTTGTTGGAAACATGTCACTGTATTAGTGAAGTAACTCAGTTATCCTTTCTAGTGTTTTCTCATCCCAGTGGTCTCCAATGCTTGCCATTTTAGGATTTTATTCTGTCCCAATGTTAAATTTATTGACCTTTATTGGTGCAACAAATTCCTTTGACTCCAGATGTTGTTGGGAAAAATACCCTACGAACTAGCAAGCTAGGGTCAGACTTGCATGCAGATTTTTTACCGTAAAGAAATTACTTTTTAACCTACCACCCAAAACTTAAACCCCTCTTTAACAATACATGCATGGAAAGGAACTACTAACCTTGTTACTGATGTTTGGTGTAGATCCTCCGTTGCGCTTTTGCCCGCTTACTTGCGCTACTCCTTCCAAAGATAACCTACAATCAAGACAAACAACTATGCATGCATGCTACTTCTCTACTTGAGGGTTAGAAATTAAGCATAAATTAAACAAACCATAGATAACTCATGCATTGGGATGGGAAAAGTATTCTTTTATTATTTGAAAAATGAATCAACTTACAATCAAAGTCGAGACCGACCACCGCTCCTTGATCCTGATCCTGGGATCCTCCTCTTCTGTCCTCCAACTGCTTTGTGTTAATTCTCCTTTGGATTGAGGAAAGGCTAAAGGGTTGGGACAATGGATTCGACAAATGGGAAGAGTTTCTTCGCTATATTTTTCCTCTTCCAAATGGTACCCCTACCCCTTCTTTTATAGGCTAGAAGGAGCTAGGGTTTTGGATGAACCCTCGACCATGCATGGCCGAGAGTTTCAGTTAACTGACCCATAGCTTTTTGTCCTGTCGGTAACTTTCCTTTTTTTCATGATTTTGAAGGTACATGCAGGCTGTAGTGGGCCTGCTAGCGTGGAATTTTAGATACACACGGGTTGTAGTGGGCCAGCTAGCGTGTACTTTTAAAAATGGATTTTTTAGAAGAGTTGTTCAGTAGTTTTTGGCAAAGAAGGGATATGAGTTGGCTTGATGCCAGGTAAGCATGTGTGGTGCAATTTAGGGTTATAACACCAGAGATGGACCTTCCACCTCTCTCTCTCCTTCAATCTCTATGATATGAATGTTGCGTGGATCATATTCCTCTGATGATTCCTCTTCAACATGATAACGTGAGAGTAACTCTTTGACTATCTGTTCGTTCTGTTGTTGATATTCTATTATGATTTGGACCTCTAGTTCATCAAAAATATCACTCCCTATATTAGCTTCAGATATGAATAAATGTTGGGGTTCTCATGCTCAAATGAGAAGGTTACTACAAAATTATTTTGTAATCATGTCCATTCTGTGGTACCTCTGCACATATCTTGGTCTATCTACCAATTCTCTGAGATCCCTTCCAATGTATGAATGAAGTGATGGGGCCATTCCTTTGGTGGTGTCATCCTCCATTTTGTTCTACATTTCTCTAGGTGATCAACTGGTGTTCCTCACCCATCATACTTTTGCACTATATTTCTCCCCTGTTTTGCACAAAATCTAATGCGCAATAGTCATTTACACTAATACCGGTCCTGAATTGTTTCTTTGTGTGCACCCCACCATATTTTCGGTGTTGCCTTGAGTGCAATATATAGGTATAACAACCTCTGATTTTCCTTCCTCCTCATATTTTTTCAAGAATTCCTATAATTCGTTTAACCCATGAAAACTAGGAGGCTCCCTTATCTTTGTACCAACCCACCTTACTGTGCAATATATTCTTGTGCAACTCCTTGTGGAGACTTCATGTAGTCTCTGCTGCTAATTATCCTAACCCGTGTCTAAGTCCGAAGTACATGATGTAATGTTTCTCCAGCTGAGTACCCCATCTGCAGTTGGGTTCACATAATCTTCTTCTCGCGCATTAGTTTTGTGTAACTTATTTATTTCATCCAAATCCAAACAAGTCACCTCCACAAACCTTTCTCCTTCTGAAGGATCTAATGGTGCAATAACTCTATATTTTCCTGATTCAAAAGCCATTTTCCTTTTCTTCAGGTTGATCATAGTCTAGTTATCAAATTCCCAATCTAATCCAAGTAATTTTGGGTAAGGTGTTGTGCCATTTACTATCTCTATCACTTCAAAATATTCCATAGTGCGCACTCCATCCAAATCTACTGTCACCCCTTTAAGTATTCCAAGTGGTATTTTTTGGCACAAGGGCAGACCTGGGGTTCAACGCTACAACAACGCACTAACCAAACCCTAACTACCGACCCTTTCAGAAACACCTGTGAAGCAGATGAAGTCTCACCCGAGGTAGAGGCAGGGGTGGTTGCAGGACTTATATGTCTGCAACCTTAGCTAGGACATAGATTTGTGATTGTAACACCTTAATAGAGCACTTAACACTTATGATTCATCAATATTCAGTCTTAGTTTACAACATAGCTAAACCCTAACAACATATCAACGCAACATTCACACAGATCCAATAGATTCAAGCACTAAGCATACCCATAGAGATCAGATCTAGCATTAATTCACATTATTCAACACTAAGCTATCATATCAGATTCATCTATCATCTAGCATCACATTAATGATTTAATCATATAAACAAGAGATCAACCATAAAGCACATAGCATTCACAACACAGGATATACGTGGTTCACCCCCACCCTGGTGCTACGTCCACCAACTCTTCATCTTCTTTATTATCTTATTTCAATCTTCTTACATGCACAGAGCCTCAAGATCAAATCCATTGAGGACAAGAGATTTGCGCACTCTCTGCCAGATCCTCCTTCCTTGAGTTATAACACAAAGCCTTCCATAGTCTCTTACAATCACTTTCACTTAGCTCTGAAACCGTCACACAGTATGCACAAAGCAATTATAACTTAACACTTATCATACCTGCAACGGACTAGTCACTACTTCTTACATTGCCTAGACTTCTATTTATACATTACAAAATAGGCCTAAGCATGGGTAAACCCATGGGCTGACATCCCCATACCCATTACATAAGACCAAAACCCAAAAATTCCCTAAAAAGGGGTCGAGCTCCCACGATATCCGCTTCGTCTTGTGCTCTGCCTTCGACATCCTATCAAAGTCCCAAAAATAGGTCAAACATGACCAAGGATCCTCAAAACTTCGTCAAGGGCCAACAATATTTAATGATCCAAATGATTAAATTACCATAAAATAATAGAAGTACACACCATGTACAGAATGTCAACCTGGAGCACAACTCCAAGAAATATATGTTACACAATAAATCCTTAACGAATAGTGGAACCCCCTCCAAATAACCAAATACCATTCTGACTTCACAATTCCCTCAATAATGAATACATGATCTCTTATATATAGCTATTCACACTTACACATGAGGCCCCTTTATCACTAGGTTGACCCTATTACATATGTATTTACACATTACATGTACATTTAGGCCTATATATTCCCCCCCCCCCCTNCCCTTGGGCCATAACATAGTACCCTCCAAAAATATTTTTCCTCAAAGCTTTGCATCTAAAGGCTTCACATTTGATGAAGCCGAGTAATATTATTTTCTTATATTCCTTCTTTCTTCATTCCATTGTTGATGATCTATCCATCCAAAATCAATTATTTTTGGTATTAATCCTTGGTGTCTAGTTGTTGCATAATTTTCTTTCCTTTGATTCCATGTATTTTTGTTTAAGCTTCTCCAATTTGTAGTGGTGGTTGGTCTCTGATAATAAATTGTTGAAGAGTAGTTTGGTGATTCCTTGTTCCATGAATATTGACAAGTATTCCATCTTCTTCCTTCATAATGTTGATATTGTCTTTCTTATCTTCCTTGAAATGTTTCTTGGTAATGAGGGTGTCGATACGGTTTCACATTTAATGGTATTCCTTCACTATGTACATGCATTTCATCTATCTTGTTTTCAACAACAATGGCATCCTCGATAATCTTTTCTTGGTCTTCTATCCTTCAAGATAATACCATAATATTTGTCATGTACATCATCTAGATGGAGTTCAAGTTCTTCAAGTATCTTATTTCGACCTTCTTGAATCTTGTCTTCTTTCTCCTTTTGAAGCTTCAATGTCATCCCATCTAACAAATTTTGACATCCTTCTTCAACTCTATCTTGTATTTATGATTTTACCTCATCAATATTTAAGGATTTATCAATCTTCATGCAAATTTAATCTTCCAATATTTTGGTAGATTCTTCATCCAAGATCCTTCTTTCTTCTTGATTTTGACAATTCTTCTTTTCTTCTTTCAATATCTTGACCTCATCCAATATTTTTTTTATTATGGTTTCGTAATCTACATATCTCTTCATCTTTTGTTTTCAAATCTTCCCTTGAATCATCATTTTCCCACTTTGATTTAATATTATTTTCTTGCTTTAAGTTCTTAACCTCCTTAATGAGTGATTCATTAAGGGATCATATCTTAGATAACTCCTCACCCTTATTTTTAATCTCTTCCTTTGCTTCTTTTAATTCATCTTGAATTCTATACAATTCCTCCATTTTTGTATCCCTAATCCATTTATCTAAGAAGAGTTTTTCAAATTCTTCCCATGTGCAATTCCATCTAGTATTTTGATCAATTCTTATCCACCACTTCCAATATTCATCAAAAAAATAATTTATTTATTTCAAAGGAGTCATATTATATTCTTTTACCAATCTCAACCATTCCATATGATTGATTTCATCTTTATCTTCATCTCCTAAAAATTTAGGTATTTCCATTGATTCTTAATTGAGGTCTAATCCCAACCCTCAAATCACAAACTCAATATATTAAGGATAAATATATCAAATATTTGTAATCCTTGTTCCAATATTCTCTTCTATGTGTTATATTTCCAATGGATTTTGAATTAGCTCAATCAGATATTCCAATCAAAAGTTATGATAGTTTTAAGTGAAGATACATTTGAAACCTTGATTTGGAGTCTGTCCTCTTGACCAACCTTACTTTTGATGTATCTCTACAATTTCGGCCCTTCTCAGTATAAAATTGTGACTTGTAGTACTCTAAAATTTATTCTCTGCAATTCCACAGGTTTGACCAAAATTGGATGTGCCAAGTGGAATTTATGGTAACTTCCCCACACCTTGCTGATTTTTGGCATTTCCAAGAGATATCACTTGTATAGCATGCCCCACAAAAAATTATTGATATAAATTTTTGAAACTTGTACCAAAAATACTACATACTATCCACGGTCCAATGCAACTAGTCTCACTCAATTTGGATACTCTAGGATGTAGTTATGACTGTTTTACTCGGAACACCTGTTTGAGACTAGTCAATAGGACTAGTTAGATACCCTACCTTCCATAGAGTGTATATCCAAAAGTACAATGACCCAAAAGATGAAATTCGTACTACAGGTACTATGATAAGTATTCAAAATATTCTACAGATTTCTCCTTCTAAAAATACTCCAATAAAAAAATTATAGTGAAAATGAAAAACTGACTATCTTAAGGAGAAAAACCCTAGGATCGGTGCTCTGATACCAAATGTTATGAGCCAAATTCTTAAGTTATCATAAAATAACATAAGTACACACCATGTACATAATTTCAATGTGGAGCACAACTCCAAGAAATATATGTTACACAATAACTCCTTAAAGAATAGGGGAACCCCCTCCAAATAACCAAATACCATTCATACTTCACAATTCCCTCAATAATGAATACATGATCTCTTATATATAGCTATTCACACTTGCACATGAGGCCCCTTTATCACTAATTTGACCCTATTACATATGTATTTACACATTACATGTACATTTAGGCCCATATATGTCCCCCCTTGGGGTCATATCATATACATTTAGCCATTTATATTCCCCCCTTGGGTCATAACATGGTAACACTTTGTGCTAATTTGCTAGTTTTTACTGGACATGTGAATAACCTAATGTGGGCTCCCCCATACATTGCCATGCCTTCTTAGGTAAGACATTTACTTCAGAGCCTAAATCAAGTATGATATCTCCCATGTTGAATTCCCCAATGCTGGAATTTAGCCTGAATTCCCTGCTTGTTCTTCTTCTTGTATGGAGATTGACTGTTTTCTGCTATAACTTCGCTTCTACCTCTGTGTTGCATATTTCTTGCAGATTTTGTAAGACCTTCACAGATGATGGATAATTCAATAACTTAAAAAAAGATTGTAGAAAAGTCTTTATGGTACTTACTTGCTCTAACAATTGTCCTTTACTGGTGTGATCCATTGAAGATGGAATCTTGTACATTGGTGGGTCTTGATTTTGTTGTGTAAATGATGCAGACACAATTTTATCCTTGAGAATATCCTATCTGGCCTCCTTAAATGTTTCCTTTTATTTCGGTGCGTAAAACTAATTTTGTGCTTCTTTACCCATTGGCGTTGAACTGGATCTTGTTTTTTTGCATCATCTCCTATCTTGGCTCCTCCTTGAGTAACTATATTGATGTTTTTCCCATCATCCCTAGCCTTTGCAGAAATCCATTGGACATTCTAGTTGTTCTGGTTCCTTTTTTCCTGAATCTTTCCCAAGAGTGTTGTGAAGTCTTCTTGTCATGGTCTGTTGCATGACAATACATACATGTCCTAGGTGGAAGTGAACAATCCCTTGCATAATATCCTGGTTGTTAGAAGTTGTGGCACACTACTAGCACTCTTCCTCATCCAAATACTCCTTTTCCTCGTCTTCCACCTCTGAATCCACCTCTATCCCCTTGCGGTGCATTATATTGGGGTACCTGGTTATAATGCACAGGGTTATATTGTGGCTGTGCATTGTTATCCTGCGGTTACGTGGGGTTAAATGGTGGTGGAACCTGGTTGAACTGAGGTGAAACTTTCCCTGTCAACATCTCTTCTTGCACCCATGTAAGTGTTTGAATTTCTTTCTCTCATCAGTTCCAATGTTCTACAATCCTTATCATCATGATCCACTGATTTGCAAAAAATGCAATATGAACTTTTTGTTACTGTCTTATACTTTTGCATCATTGGACAATGATATGGATCATTCCCATGTGTCTTACAAATCTCGCACCATGGTCCTCCTATTGTCAGGGGGTTTGGAACCTCTGTTTCCAAGTACTGCACAAAAGTTGGACATTCATTCTTATGATGTCCTTCTGTCCTGCATAGCATACACCACATAATTTCTCTTTTACATTTTCCCTTATTCTAGTTTAGTTGAAATGTCAGATTCTTCAAATCCTCCTTCAACTCCTCTATTGTTGGATCTGTTTGTTGATACTAGTTTTCTTCCAGTTGTAGGGATGCTTGCAAAGCCTCTTCTCGATTTTGGAACTTTTGTTGTCTCAAATGATACTTCAAGTGTGGTAACAATGAGTTCACAAACAATTTCCTATGTTGCATGTCAGTAATTGAATACTTCAACTTACCTTTCAGATGTTTGAACCTCTGATCAATCTCCCAAATAGACTCACATGGTTTCTTCCTGATCTCAATCATTTAATTCATGTATTGGTCTTCTGAGCTTGGCTTCTGAAACTTGTTTACCAATAGATTTTTGACCTCTATGACAGTATTTCGTATTCTTTGTGGACTGTTTAGATCATGTCTCATGTACCAGTCCAGCATGTGGTCTCTCGGTGTGATAACAATCTGCATGAGATTTTTATCCTCATCTGTGATCTTCTTTGCTTCCCAAATATTTTCACAAATGAATAGATTCTTTTCAGGGTCATCTGATGCCTCTCCCTAAAACTCTGGTAATATGATTGTGGGATCTTGTCCTACCATTTTGAACTATGTTGAACTATTGCCTTTACACGGTGTATATAATTGATTGTTACTTCCTAAACTTGCTCCCCCATTTGATTTTCCTTGATTGGACCCCTATCATGTTGCTCCTCTTCCACTCAAATTTGGTTATCTAAAACACTGGTGTTTTTTTAGGTGTATTAGTCTCACATGGGGTTGTAGGTTTCACACTAACGGTGATATGGACTGGAGTTTTTCCTTCTGTTACTGACCTTGGACCTATTTTATTTATTTCATATGTTGCACACATGATTTCCTCAATCTTCTCCATAGCTTGAAGATCCTCTACCTCTTCTTCATCGCTCTCCAATCCCTCTCTGTCGGCTATGGCCCTCTTCTTGTTATTCATCTTATATTGGTAAGGTCTTATGTTGTGCGTCTTTCTATATTTTTCCATTATCTTCTTTAATTGTTCCTATTCCATCATGATTGGGTCCATGGCCTCCTTCTTCTTCCCCTTATCCATCTCATTTTCCATATCTCAACCTCATGTCAATGCTTCCCCCCTTTCCCCATTCATGCAAGGAAGTTTAGCTGTCCGATTCAATGGTCATCACACCTTTGTCATACAATAAAATCTTGATTAAAGTATACAATTATTTGATGTACCTACCTCTTGGTCCCTTTAGAAAATCTTGTTCTGCAGCAGTGTAGTACTTCGCGGTATCTATTGCAAATTCGGTGATAAACCTTGCAAGAATACTGTCGAACTAGAAATCTACTGTGCATGTAAATTTGTTATTAAGTTGTTGTAACTGCGCGATCTCCATAGGATTCCACTCTAGATATCTGATATGATTCGTAGGGTGGTTTTCCTTCAACCTCAATAACCACTCCTGCAACAAATGAGGGAAATCACAGAAAAATACCCCATGCAAGTCGCTAAACACGTATTTGTTGAGATATTTGCACAGTGTCAACTTAGGGTTTCTCTTGTCCTTCTGCGCAAATTCGAGTTCCTTTTTCCTAAACCATATTTCAATATCCTACTTTGTTGGATTCCATGGCCTAAACATTCCCTTCTAGGATTTCATCCTCCATGCTTTTGTTCCACAGATTCCGTCCACTCAATCCTATGTAGTTCCAACCAGAAACATAACCATTTTTTGGTTACTTGGGCTGACCTAGGTTCTGATATTAAATATGTTTCCAACAAAACCCTCAAAACTATTGGCCCTCCTGGTAAACTAGAAGGCAACTCTATGCACAGAGTGCCCTCTTGGTTATTCTTGTTCATTCTTTATGGTATCTCTCTCTTGTGCACTACTCTTGGTAGAGGTGCACTGCCATTGTATGGTTCTGCTACGATAGCTAGGGTGGTGTTTCTGATTGTAATTTGAGATAGCCTTTATGCTAGGGTTTATCTGTTGGTTCATGATTGGACTTGCTTTGTGAACATAATATATCTAAGAAAGGTTGTTGGGTTTTTCCCAAGATAAATATCTTTTGTTATTTTTTCTCTTGTTTATGATGCTATTGCTCAATACATGATATATAAGTCAATTTTAAATAAGTAAAAGAACACTATTTCTATGTAAGTAAGGAAAATCTAACATGTTATGGGCCCACTCCATGCTGCCACTGCGTAATAAAATCTTGTCAAGATAATTGATCATTAGTTCCAAAGGCGTTGGGACTTATCTTTACACAGAGAAGTGTGCCCTACCCTAGAGAACCCCCTACAACTCTTAGTTTGCAGTTCCATGAAAGATCATAAATTTGAAATTTCTCAGATCTAGGGTTATACCAACAAAAATATCAACCAACATGAGAGTTGAATATAGATTGGATGGAGCAAATAACTTTAGATACTGGATGAACAGATTTCTCCTCATTCTATAAGAGAATGAGTTATTTGATCATGTCAAGTATATTCTTCTAGAACCATAAGAAGAAGACGCCAAAGAAAAGTTCAGGAAGAATAAGATTAGGGCCAAGAGAATATTGACAACCTCAAGAGAGTAATAATACCCGCCGGAATATTACTCTAAGGAATAAACTCAAATAAATGACAATGAACAAGTCATAAACAATCACCAACTATTTTATGAGTATCTCACATATCAAGGACCAGTTAGCAGCCATTGGAGATCCAATAGATGACGTTGAAATTGTGACTACTAGACTCAATTGATTTCCCTCCTCTTGGGATCCATTCATTCAAGGGATTTGCACCAGAAACAAATTTCTCAAGTTCAACAAGCTATGGGAAGATTTCACCTAAGAAGAATCGATATTGATATCCAAGTCACAGAAGACAAATGATGATGAAAATCAAGACCTTACTTCTCAAGTTAAGAAAAGGAAGGAAATGGAAGAAGGCAGTCTGAAGAAATATAAGATACCATATTACAAGAAGGATGCGTTAAGGATCATATGCTACACCTGCAAAAATATGGGAAATTATTCCACACAATGTTCTCATAAACATGAAACGAGAAAGAAGAAGAAGCACCATGCACATGCAACAAATGATGAAGAACACAAGTCAAAGGATGAAGAATTTTTATTTGTTTCAGCACTCACAAGAACTATCACTCAAGGGAGTGAGACTTGGCTCATAAATAGCGGTGCTTCCAAGCACATTGTTGGATCCATAAATTGTATTTCAAACTCGAAAGAAAAAAGCTCATCCCTTCAAGTGGAGCTTGGGGATGATTCCAAGCATGAAGTCAAATGTGTTGGAGAAGCTTCCCTACAACTTGACTCAGGTAACCCTCTTTTAATTAAATATGTTTTGTTTGTACAAGGCTTGAATAAGAATCTACTTTCCATCTCTTCTTTAGAATATAAAGGATTTATGGTAGCTTTTTTGGATGGCCAATTTCTTCTATGGCACAAGAATTCAAGAATTGATAAAGCTACCGTGATTGGTGTTTGAGAGGGGGGACTATATAAATTGAAGGGACACCAATAACAAGCCCTTGTACAAAACAATTTTTTCTCAAGTGATCTATGGAATTGAAGGCTAGATCACATAAAATATAGAGCACTACCATTATTGACCAATATGGTAACAAGTATACTAGACATTCAGGTAGAACATGACGTTGTATGAAAAGGTTGCGCACTTGGAAAGAATGTCAAGGGAAGCTTTACAAGCAGTGAAAACAGGTCCAAGGGAATCTTGGACATCATACACTCCAGTTTATGCAGACAAAATGATGATTCCATCCTTAGGAAACTTTGTATACTATGTCTTATTCATAGATGACTATTCTTGAAATACATGGATCTACTTCTTGAAAGCAAAAGATGAAGTCTTCAACAAGTTTTAGGAATTCAAGGATTTAGCTGAAAATATCCCTAAAAGAAAAATTAAAGTCTTGATATCTGATAATGGAGGTGAGTACACCTCAAAGGAGTTTAAATACTTTTGTATATAAGTAGGGATTAAGAGGGAGATGACAACTCCCTACAACCCCCAGCAGAACGAGGTTGTATAAAGAAATAATAGATCCATTATAGAAGCATCGAAAGAGATGATCCATGACCATGGCCTACCCATGCATTTATGGGAAGAAGCATCCAGTACTGACGTGTATGTTCATAATAGAAGTCCTCAAAATATATTGTGGAACAAGACACCTGAAGAGGTGTTCACCGGAAAAAAACCAGAAGTAAGTAACTTGACGATTTTTGGTTGTATAGTGTTTATACATGTTCCAAAGGAAAAGAGAATGAAGCTGGAACCTTTAGGAAAGATGGGTGATCTCATTAGTTATAGTGAGACTTTGAAGGCTTACATAATATACATTCCCGGGAAGAGACTGATTGAGATCATCTAGGATGTAACATTTGATGAAGATGAAGCCTTCAAAATATCAAGTGAGTCTCACATGGATGAGGACTGAGAAGAGTAGGAGGCTCCAAGGGATGCATACATGGTATACTCTACATAAGAGGAACCCATTTTAGATGTTCAAAATGATATGGTAGAGTTATAAAGACATGTAGATCCACCTAGAGAAGCTACAACCAACAAAAAGAGACCAACTTGGCTCTGGAACACTCTGTAGGAAGACGAAGGACATGCATCTCCCAAAGGATATTTTAGAGAGAGAAAGAGACCACACAATTTTTCCAATTGTGTGGCACTAATGATAAGAATCATTGATTCAAAACCTTCCACCTTTGAAGAAGCTGTTGTGAAGCAGAAATGGAAGGATGCCATGATGAAGGAGTATCGGTCCATCATGAATAATGGTGTGTGGGAGGTGGTTCTAAGACTTGAAGGGAAGTCAATGGTGACTTCCATGTGGACATACAAGATCAAGCATGATACAGATGGAAACATAGAGAAGTACAAGGCAAGATTTGTGGCTAGAGGATTATCCTAGAAAGAGGGAGAAGACTAAGATGATGCATTTTATCCTGTAGAAAATTACACTTCCATAAAATTGATTATTGCGATTACTTCCATAATGGGATGGAAATTACACCAGATGGATGTCAAGACTTATTTATTGAATGGCGTAATAGAGGAAGAAGTGTACATAGATCAACCACAAGGTTTTGTGATCCATGGGAAAGAGTCCCATGTTTTCATATTGAATAAGGCCTTGTACGGATTGAAGCAAACACCTAGGGCATGGTATGCCAGGATAGATAGCTACCTGATGAGCTTGGGATTTACCAAGAGTGATGCGGATCCCAACCTTTACTATAAGGTTGATAATGGTTTCCTGCTAATCTTGGTTCTATACATGGATGACCTATTTTTGACAGGATATGAGAAGCTCATAGTTGGGTGCAAGAGGGAGATCACTTTATTCTTCGAGATGAAGGATCTAGGTCTGATGCATTATTTATTAGGATTGGAGGTGTGGTAGATACCAGATGATATTTTCCTTAGCCAAGAAAAATATACTGCTGAGATCCTACATAGATTCAGGATGATGGATTGCAATTCCATGGCGACACCTATGACGATTTTTGGCACAATGCATTTTGGGGAAAAACACAACAATTAATTAAGATAGTTAGAAAATGGACCAGAAAATGAGCGCACACCATAAATCAGGGAAAAGTAGGGTGAGGAAGAAGAAAATTCAAAGGAAGGAAGAAGGACACGGATCAACCACACACAGGGAGTTAGAAATTAGAAAAACCTAATCCATTTAGGGTTAGTGGGTTAGGGTTTTGGTTATTGTTGTAACATACATTTTATCCCAATTTTTTAGTATAAATATGTATTGTGAGATCCGAGGAGATCTAGTCGAGTTGTGGAAGAGTTTTGGCTAGTTACTATTTTTTCTTAAGCGATCTAGTTGTGGAGCTAGTTTTGGAGAAAGTAATATTCATTGTAATAGAGGGTAAGGTTGCAAGCTGTGGAGCTTGGTGAGACCTTGTCATCCTCATATCACTATAATGTGCACAATGCTATAAATTTTTATGGAGAATAATAAAAGAGCAATGAATGCCAGATCTTTGTGGACGTAGCCCAGGAGGGTGAACCACAGTAAAACCTTGTGTCTCTATGTGGAATGTTTTCTTCATTTATGGTTTAGTTATGCTGAATGGATGAATATGTTAGTAGTAAAATGTAGCGTGCAATAGATATTTATTACAGAATGAACCTTAATGAATCAATCTGATTGCAAAATGGTAGATCTGAAGGTAATGATGTGTTAGAATATTATATCTGATGTATGGTGAAGTAGAAAGAATATTTGACATCCCCACATTAGCCTCCCTTCCATGATTGCAAACATCCAGGTACTGCATCACCCATAAGCAATCTCAGGTGAGACTTCATTGTGCACTTTGTGCACAATGATTCCTTCTGGTCTCCAGAAGGGCCAATGGTTTGCAGGGTTTTGTTGGAAACCCAAAGTAGAACCCAGGTCAGCCCAAACAATCCAACAAATGGTTCTGTTTCCAGCTAGAACCCAAAAGATTTGATTGGAAGGGACTTGTTGAGAAGGATAATGAAGAGAATGCAGTATTAGAAGGGGATGTTCATTCCATGGAACCCTATTTTATAGGAGATTGAACAATGGTTAGAAACAAAAGAGATGAAGTTTGTGCAGAAAGACAATATAAACTCCAAGTATACACTGTGCCACTATTTGGAAATGTATGTATTTACTGATATTCATGAGGCATTTTTCTATTATTTTCCAGAGTTGCTGCATGAGTGGATACTAATATTGAAGGAAAATCACCCAACTAATCAGATACGACCAATAGAGTGTGTTAGCGCAAATTCTTGCAAGAGGGTGTTTTCTTCTGGTTTCGAGCCCCTGGTGTAAATGTATAGAAGTAGGGTTTGAAAATCGGTTGAGTGTGTTTTATTCAAAGGCCGCATCCATGAGCACCGAGCGCAACCCACAGAACAAGCCCATTTCTGGCTTAAAATCAAGTGAGCGAGCACTTTGTCTTTCAATGGTGAGAATCCACAGAGGGGGTAGATCGATGGCCATCAGGTAAGTTTGGGTCACAGAGTTGCACGGGGTCAAGTACCTGGGCTCATCTCCTAGGGACAAACTCACGAAGTGATCAAACCATTTCAACTATCGGGACTTCGAGAGAACAACGGGTCTCCTCCTTCCATTGCATTTCATATCCCCGAAGCCCGAAACGTCGAAAAGAACCAGGATCGTTGATCAAGAGATGATCTAGGTCATCCGTCCAATGGGACACATGGTGCACAATCAAGCCATTTTATCTATCGGGACTTTGAGAGAATAGAGGGTCTCCTCCTTCCACTACATTTCAGATCCCAAAAGCTCGAAATGTCAAAATCCAGAAAGCGCCTTTGAAGATAGGCACAGGGTCACAGTCCGTGGTCACTTGGGGTGATAAGAAGAGCTGTGCAAAGGGCCAAAGTGATGGGTTTAGCTGTAGAAGGGATCGCTGTGTTCTCCAGGTACCAATTCAAATCAGCCTCGATCTTGGTCCCTACTAAAAGTAAATGAAGGCGGGGGAAGGTAGTTGAAACCTCGGCTCACTCATTAAATGTAAAGCATGAAGGTCTCGGCAGGCAGTCTGCTTGAGATAATCCTGCATGTTGGTTTTCTTCAAAGAAGCCATGCTGAGTCCTTGTCTGACCAGAAGAGTCTACACACACTATCTTAGCCTTTAATGTTTCAGCTACCCCCCCTACAAAGGCCATGCAAAGTTAAGGTGACGTCTAACGAAGGAGTTTAGGCCAGATTTGACTGAAGAGATGCCACACCCTAGAAGTTCCGAGACGCCTCTGCTAGGAAAATGTTTGGGAGTATATTTACTCAGTTTTTGTATTTGAGAGGTATCGATGGTTGAGATAGGCTCCTGATTGTAAAGTTTTGATGAAGAACTGGTTGCTTTGGTTATGTATTGGCACTTGAGACTTCTTGCGTTATGAATGTTAGCCTCTTTCCATCTCTCTGTTTACACTGTGTTAGAACTGCTCGGAAATGGAGGACCAGTCAAGTTGCACCGTTATAGGATGATGTATGTTGGATCATTGTAATGGTTTCATTGTTTCTAATTAGTTCTTGTATTTTCTCAACGCTGAATGACTTGGAATTGGAAGATCCAGTCAAGTCACCTTTCAGTTCCTCGAAACTCTGAACCAAGATGATCCAGGTGGATATCGGGGGCCACCCACCTTTTCCAAATGGCTCAAAACAGTTTTCTGGCCATTTTGGCAACTTACTATTTTTAGCAGGTTTTCGCTTCCGGGGCCATTTTGAGGGCCTAAA
>JASDQU010735058.1:78481-92814 GCA_032191745.1 Picea mariana
TGTTGAAAGGCCTGATGCCCAAGGCAGTCTTGATCCCTCCTCTTACCAAGTTTTCCATCTGCTCATTTTACAATCTACTCACTGACTGAAGTTAGATCAAGACCTCTTTTTTTGTTACATACCATACCTGATTTTTCGAGTTAGGGAAATATCTTTCTTGGCCTCTATCCATCCGATCACCCCATTAAATTATTTGTGACATAAACTGATGGGGGTTGGGCTCTTCTCCTGCCACAATCCAGGAGTGACTTCCAACACTAACAAAGTGGACTACTACTAATATTGTGTAGCTACAAAGAGTCAATAATAAATTCATGCGCACATTGAATTTCTGGCTAGACAACATTATTGCAGGATTCATTACTGTGATTGTAGTTGATACTACAAAGTATTACACTGTTGCAGAGAAAGAGATTTTGAAGGGGCCATGATAAAGGCACAATGAAAATGGAGTCTAAAAACTAAATCACTTTGTGTGCATAGGGAGACTGGGGGAAACACTAAGGAAGATCTGAGATATGGAGAAGGACTTGGATAGAGGTCAAACAAATGGAGAAATGTACCCCATTATGATGGATGAAGATCATATCAAGGAAATAATGGATAGAGAAGGAACGACGTGAAGTGGAAGACCATACCAATATGATATCATTAGGAAAAAGAGGGCAATATCCGAGCAAGAAAGATTGGATAGTGATGAAGAGGAGGTAGAGGTTATTCGTGCTACGGGGAAAATTGAGAAATCCTATGCACCACATATGATAGGAAAAATAGAGGTCAAGGGTCCGACACAAAATAAGGCTCTCCATTCAAAATATGAATTAGTGTGGAACCCACAACCCCATGTGAAACTAAGACATCAAAAAATAAAGAACCATTGAGACAACCAACAATTAATAGCAGAAGGATTTTAGTAGGATGAGGGTCCAATAGAAATTCAAGTGGAAGTATGAATTCATCTAGCAGTAGTTAGTTATCTACAAAGTGTGGAGGAGGCGATACATCAAAATTTACAATGGCATGACAAGATACGACTATTCAGTTACCATATTTTCATGGAGAAGGTTTGGAGGACCCAGAGAAGCATTTATTTATTTGTGAAAATATTTGGGCAGCTAAAAATATCACGGATGAAGATACAAAATTTGCACAACTTGCAATTACATTCAGAAACCGTGCACTGGACTGGTTTATGATCCTCACAGTAAACAATCCACAAGGAACACCTACAATTGTCGCAGATGTAAAGAAGGCACTAATCAATGAATTCCAACGATGAATTTTAGAGGATCAATACATGAATGAGATGATAGAAATAAAAAAGAATCCATGAGAGGCAACTTGGGAAGTCGATCAGAAGTTCAAGACACTGAAAGGTAAGTTGAAATATCCCATCATAGATATGCAACATAGGAAACTATTCATTAATTCATTATTGCCACATTTTAAATATCCATTGAGGCAACATAAGTTCCAAACTCATTATGAGGCTCTGTAGGCAGCCTTACAATTGGAAGAGAATCAATATAAACATACAGATCCAACAATAGAAGAGTTGAGAGTAGATCTTAATAATTTGACATTTCAGTTGAATCATAATAAAGGTAAGGAAAAGAGGGAAGTTTTCTGGTGTACCTTATGTATAAAAAAGGACATCATAACAATGAGTGCCCAACATTTGCACAATATTTGGGAGAAGGATTGTCAAATACCTTACCTAGAGGAGGACCATGGTGTGAAATATGTAGAACACATGGACGTGATCCATATCATTGTCCCATGATGAAAAAACACCAAACAATGCCTAAGAGTACATTCTGCAATTTCTATAAGTCTATAGGACATGATGATAAGTATTTTCGAACTTTGGAAATGTTGAAGGAAAGGACCTCAGATGCTTATAGGATGTAGGTTGAACCAATGACAGGTCCACCTATGCAACAGTTTACAATGCCATCAAAATATAATAATTCACAACAATATAATCAAGTATCACAATACAATACACCACGTGTAGACAATCAAGGAAATAGAGGAGGATTCAGAGGAGGAGGTTGTGGAGGAAGAGGACTTGGAAGAGGTAGAGCACCAATAACCTGTCACAATTGTCAGCAACCTGGAAATTATGCAAGGGATTTTCCACTACCACCAGTGAAATGTACGTACTGTCACGTAACAGATCATGACATAGAAGAATGTCCTATACTTATGACAAGGATACATGAAAAGAGGAATCAGAACAATTAAAATGTTCAATGGATTGTCGTATAAACTAAAGAAAATTATGGGAAAAATATCAATATAGTTACTCGAGGTGGAACCAAGACATGAGAAGTTGCATCAAAGAAGAATCAGGACCAACATCAGTGGGTCAGAAATAATACAACACTTGAACAAAATTTTGATGCACGCGAGGAAAATGAGACATTCAAGCAAGCTAGGCAAGAAATTTTGTAGGAGAATATTGCTTCTACTTCAAATGCACAACCATGATATGATGTGCCAGTATATGATATGCCTCATATATTTTATGATACCAACATAGATCAGTCTTCAGAAAAAGTAAGTAAGCTAAGAAAATTTTTGGTGTTTTGCTTGAAGTTATTGAATGATAAAATATATCTACAAGTATTACAAAGTCTATTAGAAAAATGCAATTATGGAGAAGAGATATAACAACTAGAGAAAAATAAATTAAATCATGTCCATAGGAAGACAAGAGAAAATAGGGAGTTTAGGATGAACACAAATATTTGAGGCTTTAACACGGGTGAAATCATATTAGATTTTGGATTTGAGGTAAATATTAATCCTAAGAAGATATGGGAATGTATGGGAGAACCTACACTAAGGTATTCACCTATTGGGATGAAAATAGAAAACCAATAGAGTGATACCAACTGGTAGATTGAAAGGAATACTAGTGGATTTATATGGTGTGCACACTATGGCAGACTTTGAGGTAATTGCTATAGTGGATAATACTACACCTTATCCAACATTGTTGGGACTTGATTGAGATTTTGACAATCAAGATATCATCAACTTGAAGACCAGGAAAATGATTTTTGAACTAGGAGAATATAAAGTCATAGAACCATTATATCCTTCAAAAGGTGGAAGATATGTTGAACCAGTGACTGAGAAATTTGTCACAGAGGAGATAAACTGGTTTTATAAAACTACCGCGCGCGAGGAAGATTACATTAACCCAACAACAAATGTAATGCTTAGATGGAGAAACATTATTTCTTGTGCTTCATATTCTGACATAGGACTGGAGAATTGACAACAAATCTTACATGAGATATCTACCAGAAGATGTGAAAGAATGACACACACACTAAGATGGGTTGGAACAAAGGTAAGATATCCTCCAAGTTTTTATGTTTTAAATTATTTAGAAGAATATTTAACAAAGTTTGAGTTAAAAGTATTGGAAAGTCGGAGATTACCAGTTTTAGACATTTCCTTGAAAGCAACACCTTGACATTGGTGTGGTACTCATAAAGAGAAGATCAATGATTGGTATCAATGCAAAAGATTACTATGCATTAGATTTGGTGCAGAAAAAGAAAATACATATATGGAGAAATATGATGGAATAGGACAACACATATAACATATAGACAGATGCATAATCCAGTGGATACTAGTACCACCAGAGGAGTGGCCACATCACTTCATTCATACATTAGAAGTCATACCAAGGAATTGGTATACAGAGCTGGAATTATGCAAAGGAACTAAAAACTGGGCAGATTTGCAGTAGAATTTTGTGATCACCTTTGCATTTGAACACGAGAATACAATGATAGATGCAACACTAAATATGATAAAAGAGAATATCTTTGAAGAAACTAAAGTTGAAATTGTAACAGTTTATCAGAACTAGAATCAAAAGACAGTTAGACAATTGCTACATTGTTACCAAGTCATAGAAGATGACCCAACAAAAGAAAACCCACATGATATTTAGATAATAGAAGTTGAAGGGGAAAGAGAAGTAGAAGGACCACAGGTAGAGTCAGAAGAATTTTCTACACCATTGAAGATAAAGAAGGTAAATATTGGAACATAAGAGAATCTAAAGATTTCAAGTATTGGTAACTATTGGGATAACCAGACAGTGGAAAGAATTACAGAGTTACTTCGCGAATATAGTGATCTATTTCTAGTGATGTTTTTAGAGATGAAAGGGGTAGAATGAGAACTTGGAGAGATGAAGATCCCCTTGAGACCATATGCCAAAAAAATAAAACAGAGACCCTATAGGTTGAATCCAATATATAAATAGAAAGTGAAGGTATAGATTGAAAAATGTTAGAGGTTGGTTTAATAGAAGCTATTGAAGAATCTGAGTGGATTAGCCCTATGGTAGTTTAGGAGAAGAAACAAGGGGGAATAAGGATCTTTGTAGACTTGAGGAAGTTGAATGATGCTTGTATGTGTGATCCCTTCCCTACTCCATTTACAGATGAGGTATTGCAGAATGTAGGACACTACAACAAATCCCTGTGATTTGCTCCCTTTTTTGCTTCCAAAGATTTTTTTAGTGTATTTTTATCCACTTTTTTGAAAAAGTCAATGCTATTTATCGGTATGGCACGCCAGATTTAGCATTGTAGTTTTAGCACCAGAAAAAATTCAGACTGTGCCTAGTTTTGCACCGAAGAAGGTGTCCAATTCGTGAACTAAAATACACTAAATTTTGGTGCTATTTTAGGCGTTAATTATCTGTTCTGTTGTAGTGGGAAATCCATCCAAGAGGGATGAGATTCAACTGAAACCTCAGGTAACTCTTAAAGTGTTTGATAAATGGGTAGTTGACTTTGTAGGTCCAATCAATCTGCCAACTAGAAGACCATGAGCAAGGTATATCATTATAGCAACATATATTTAAGCAGATGGGCTGAAGCAATAGTAGTGAAAGATTGCAGCATAGAAACTACAATGCACTTCTTGTTTGAACAAGTAATTACAAGATTTGGATGCCCTAGAATTATGATGAGTGATCAGGGAACTCATTTTTATCAATAGTACCATCCAGGTAATGACTGAATAATTTGAGATACACCATCAAAAGAGAACTCCATACCATCCTCAGACTAATGGAATAGTGGAAGAATTTAATAAGATATTGGAGAATTCCTTAACCAAAATTTTCAATGTAAACGTGGATGATTGGGATTTGAAGATACCAGCAGTATTATGGGCTTATAGAACCACATGAAAGAAAATCACAGAGAAGACACCTTTCAGAATGGTGTTTGGTCAGGAAGAAGTAGTCCATTTGGAATATTTGATACCTAATCCATGAATTGCATCCATTACTGTTACACCTCAAAATCACTCAACTGGATAAGTGTCGCACATGCCTCTCACTTGTCGCAAGTGTCGCAAATGTTGTTGAATCGTGTTATCATAATGACGACACTAAAGAGGCACTTGAAACATCTTATATGCTTGGTTTGAAGGAAGAAACTGGCTCACTGGAGTCAAACATCTCTTAACACCTAAGAAGGCTTCTTAATCAAGAGTTTGGAAGGGGAACGCTCCCTTAAAACTTCCTGAGAAGTGCTGGCGCCCCTCTACCATGCTTCAGAAGTGTTGTAGCACTTCTCCACCCCTTTGCAGAAGCGCTACTCAGATTTGAAGTGCTAGCGCTTCCCTTGGCCTTCTCTGGAGCGTTCTAGCGCTCTGATGCCCCTTATGAGGGAGCACTCTCCATTCTGGGTAAATTGTTAGCCCGGTGAGAAGAATAAGGGGAGAATCATTCGAGTTTGGGAGGCGGTTGAGCTCGAATTCTTGGTTCTATCAAAAGATATTTGATCCAAGGAGGAGGTTCCCAACTGGTTCTAAACATAACTCAAGTGGTTAGGCACTTCCTAGCCTATATGAGCAAGCTCTATGGTGATGAAGAGGAGGAAGAATTGGATATGTGAAACTTATGATCTTGGAGGAAACTTGCAGTTAGCCAAAGAAGATCGATCAGTGAAGCTGCTGCCATCTAGGTCTTGGATCTTTCAGGCAAAGGTTAGACGAAGAGGACTTGACGAAGCTGTCGCATTCACATCTACGATTGTAAGTACTGCTGTTGTTATTCTCATTAATATGACATGCTTGGCCTATTTCTTTCTAGTTTGTGTCTGATGTTACATGAACTTATCATTTAATGATAGATATATTTTCGAGCTAATGTCAATAGAGTAGGAAGTGGTTGTATCTCGTCTTGTCCATATCTTTCAGCGAGGAGCAAAAGATTGGAGCGCAACTCGGACCGTGCAGGGACAAACGTCGATAAAAAGGTACTTCTATCATCCTTCCTTCTCATGTATTAGTTTAGATAGATTCGAAAGAAATTCAGTGTCCACGTTAAGCACTTTTTTGTCTAGGGTTAAGGTCAAGCCCTAGAGGTCGATCTACTTGTCCGCAGGCAGATTTTCCTACAACAATTACAAACATGACAGAGAGAGGCACAACACAAGAAAGATTGGCTCAACTCATGGAACTAGAAGAGGACAAGATTATGGCCGGTTTCCATCAGGAAGTATAAAAAGAAAAGGACAAAGCTTAGCATGATAAACACATTAAGAAGAAAAACTTTAAGGAAGGAGATCTATTTCTCCTCTATGAAAATAAATACTTACAACACCCAGGTACATTCAGGATGCATTGGCTAGGGCCATATGAGATAAAGTCTATCACAGATGGTGGTGTTGTACAACTGCAGGATCTAACATGAAAAGACATTCAAGGATTGGTGAATGGAAATCAACTGAAACTATATAGGGACAATCGACCTAGTAATCCTTAGTATTTTCAACGTAGAAAGGTAGAGTTGTACATATTTTATATAGTAGGAGTTAAAAGAAGAAAAATAAAGAAAAATATGGAAAAATAGGAAATATACAAAAATATGAAGTAGATGAATAAGTGTAAGACAAGTAGTTAGATGATACCACACACAACATACAATAAGTGGTATAACATAAGAGGAATACACCGCACATCGGAGAAATGGGACAAGGCAGAAAAAATAGTGTGTCGTTATAGAAAGTGGTCAGAAAAAGAAAAAGCAGTGGTCAGAAAAGTATAATGTGACATAGAATTTATGACAGGACTTATAAAAGTAGAAAACATGCATGGTAAGATGCATTTTGAATTGGTGAAAATGAGAGCTAAGGAAGAAAACTAAGTGTGATAAGGAGATTTCAAGGTGAAGATTCAGAGAAACTATGTCTCTATTTAGCATGATGGCACCACCAAAGGTTGGAGCTCCCATTTGGTTTGCAAGGAAAACAAGAAGTGCCACTAGGTCACCACAGGACATAACATATGAGGGAGTAAACATAAACCAATCGGAGGGAGTGGTGGACATGGATGGCATTCCTTCACTAGTCATTGAGCTGGTTAGTCCCACCATTGTAGAAGAGAAGGTTGCAACGACATAGGAAATGGATGTCAACCCACAGAGTGAAACAAAGAACCCTAGTATAGAGAAAAACCTTGTGCAACAACTTCCATTAGGAGAACCACAACAATTGGATGAGGAATATGGGGAAAGGGTGGGTTTTGATGAATTAAAACACCCTGTAGTAGAGACAGCACAGCAGGAGTAGGAACAAGTACAAGTGGAGGATATTACAGGCAAGAAKAACTCATACACACAAGAATATAAGGAAAACTAGGGAAAATCCTGCCACACCAAGAACACTGAACAAGAAAGAGGAGATAATGCTCTCATTACCAAAAATACCTGATGGATTCATAGTATTTGGTGACCTATTAGGKTCTATGAACAAATTATGGTATGTTGATCATAATGTGACAAACACAAACAAGTTCCTTGAGTTTGCGCTGCAAGTGTACATGGAAAGAAAAGGAGCAGGTCCATTAGGAGATCCCATTTTGGATCCGAGTCAATGGATTGTAGAACTTTATAACATAGGGATCATGAACTTGCTAGAGATTCCCAATTTTGGAAGGGGAAAAGATGTAAATGCCTATGTTAAATAGCTATTGGAACTAGTACATGGAGGCATATTATGGCTAGAGAGGCTTGTATCAATAGATGTAGACTTAATTGCATAGATCACAAGTTTACCAGCAGATGGAGAAAAACCATAACACTATTTGGATGACGAGACAAAGAAAAAATATTTAGCAGAGGAGATGAAGAAGAAATATGGCACTGAGAGAGGGTCCCAGGGAATAATCATTAACCGAATCAGTGAACCAACAACGATATTGGTGATGAAATTGATGGCATGTGAACTTTTGAGGAAATTTCGTAAGGAGGAATCACCTATAGGAGTTATAGTAGTAGAAACGCAATGCACAAAGGGGAGTCTACTCATCTGGGATCCTTACTTACTAAATTTATTTTTGGAGGATTGTAAATATTCCCAGAATTTAGGCACAAAATTTCACTACTCATGTTTGATTATATTGATATCCTTGGTTGGGTACGGAGAATCGAAATACTACAAATTTTTCTAGATACTAGGGAAGTGTCATGCAGTGAAGCATACAACACTATGGAACACTTCATATTCGAAGAAAAGGAAGGAAAATTCCATCATTTTCTCCATGAGAGTTGAGGAGTTGTAGGAAAAGTTAGCTAATACTTGGAGAATACCACTAGAAGTGGTGAGGGAAAACCAAGGAATAACAAATTTTAAGGCTTCTAGACACAACATGTGGATTCATGCCAAAAGGGATTCTAAGAAGGAGTGGCTACAATTAAGGTACTATGTTTCAGGAGAATAAGTGTAGTGGGCCTTGAAATATTGGCTAGAGGAATGGAAGGTGCTAGTGATTCCAAAGAAGGTACCAATATCTAAGAAGCAAGAAGAGGTTGGCCCTTCAAGACAGTCAACAAGTCCAACAACGAATACAAGGAAAATAACAGAGCACGCCAAAGGAATAGGGGGTAGTGCAACAATTAGAAAGCCAAGGTAGAATAATACTATCCCAAAGCCTTAAGATCAAGAAAAGGAGCATGCAGGAGAACTAAATGGAGAAGCACAAAAAGGTACAAATATTCCTATGCCAGAGGAAACAAGAGGTGGAGATATCCTAGACATGGATATACCAGTTACAACTACACAGATAGAGACTCTGCCAATGAAAATGGAAATCTTCCAGACAGGAGGAGAACACAAGAAAACGAAGGGACATAAGGGCGTTCCTGAGCTCACATTGACAGAAGATGATGTAGAGTTAGTCGTAGAGAAAGTGTATGACCACACAACATAGGTGTGGTATGATGATAAGAAGAAAAGGGAGGAGATATTCAATAAGTTGATAGAGTTTAAGGATGCACTGGAGAAATTGCAAATTACTATAGCGCAACAAAAAGAATAGGAACAACAACAACAAATGTTTCAGGAGAGAATAGTTCCAGTGTAGGAGACAATACAAATAATATCCATGGGGAATGACAAGTTTTATATCACCCTAAGAATGTTGTAGGTCGATGAGGAGAAAGTGCAGAATCCATTGAAAGATATAGATTATTTGGACTTGGCTTTGCCCACGATTCCAACGAAGGTATTGTACAAAATTCAAATCAATGTCGTGCAGGAAATTCATTCGAGGGTCTGCGCATATGCGACAAGTCTAAAATTTGTCAACAAAGTAAATAAGACATTGGAGGTGACACTTAATCATGTGCAGTTCGAGAGAGATAAAGTAAAGAAGCACAATGGCAGAATGGAGTAGCAGGTGGAAGAAGTGTTTAAAAAATTCCTGATAATGCACAAGAAGGGAATATACCAACAAAGGATAAAATTGAGAAGATAGCGCAAGCTATGGAGGCTTACAGGAACCACATTATAGAGTTGACAGAAATCCTAGCACCTAACACACCACCATAGGTAAGAACACAAAGGGAGCAAGAGGTTACAGGTCATACAAAGAGTATTGTGCAGAAGATCCAGGAAATCATAGAGTTGTATAATAAGAGTGCGCAGTTGTGTAAAAATATCTAGGAGGACGACAAAATTCAGGAGCTAGAACATAAGGAATAAGGTGTAAATACTGTGTTGAAAGAATTAAAGAAGAATAAAAAATGATGATAGTAATAGATAGGTTGAAGAGTGCACAGGAAATGGAGAACTTGCAGGAAGAATTAAAGAGCATACAAGAAGAAAAGTAGTCAAGGCAGGCACAGTTGGAGCCACTACAGGAAGGTGCAGAAAAAATGCTGACAAATATTGATGAAGCTAAGGGTCAGATTGAAAAGGTTGGATTGGAAAGTGAAGATTTTTCAAAGGAGAATATTACTACGTGGACTATGGAGACTCTAGCAGAGAAGAGCGCGCAAGTAAAATCTCGAGTTGAAGAAATTTCAGGTAGGTTCTAGGAGCTAGAGAAGTCAGTGCAGGAGGCACACACTACCTAAGTGGCTCAGGATGAGCCACATGTGAGTGTTGGGGGCCTGTTTGCGTAGGAAATTTTGGGAAAAAGCACACCAATTAATGAACATATTTAGAAAATGGAGCAGAAAAGGAGCGCACGTTGGAAATTAGGGAAAAGCAGTGCGATGAAGCCGGAAAGTCAAAGGAAGGAAGAGGGACGCGAATCAAGTGCGTGCATGGAGTTAGAAAGTGAAAAAATCTAATCCATTTAGGGTTACTGGGATAGGGTTTTGTTCATTGTTGTAACATATATTTTAGCCCAAATTTGTAGTATAAATATGTTTTGTGAAATTTGAGGAGATCTAGTCGAGTTGTGGAAGAGTTTTGACTAGTTGTTGTTTTTCTTGAGCGATCTAGTTGTGGAGCTAGTGTTGGAGAGAGAAATCTGCATTGTAATAGAGGGTAAGGTTGCAATATGTGGAGCTCAGTGCGACCTTGTCAACCTCATATCAATGTAATGTGTTTAATGCTATAAAACTTTATGGAGAATAATTAAAGAGCAATGAATTCCAGATCTTTGTGGACGCAGCCTAGGGGGGGTGAACCACAGTAAAAACTTGTGTCTATGTGTGGAATGTTTTCTTTATTTTTGGTTTAGTCATGTTGAATGGATGAATACGTTAGTAGTAAAATGCAGCAGGAAATAAATATTTATTGCAAAATGAAGCTTAATGAATGAACTTGATTACATAATGGTAGATCTGAAGGTAATGATGTGTTAGAATATTAGATATGATGTATGGTGAAGTAGAAAGAATGTCTGACATCCCCACAACAACCTCCCTTCCATGATTGCAGACATCTGGGTCCTGCAATCACCCATAATACATCTCGGGTGAGACTTCATTATGCACTCTATGTGTAGTGTTGCCTTATGGTCTCCAGAAGGGTCGATGGTTTGTAGGGTTTTGTTGGAAACCTAAAGTAGAACCCGAGTCAGCCCAAACAATCCAACAATGATAAATGTGAAGCTTCTGATTGATTCATCTTCAGATTTGGTGGATCCCAAGATGTTCAAACAACTGATTAGATCCTTGATGTACATGGTTAACACCAAATGAGACATATGCTTTGCAGTGAATGCCTTAAGCCAATACATGGTTAAACCTAGACATGTACATTGGATGGAAACAAAACATATGTTGATGTACCTACGTGGTATGATTGGATACAGATTGAGATATGTCTTGGGTGGAGATGTGAAGTTGCAGGGATACAAAGACTTTGATTGAGCAAGGAGTGCAGTGGACCGAAAGAGTACATCTGGATTCTACTTCAGTTTGGGATCATGTATGATCTCATGGTTGAGCAGGAAGCAGAAATCGGTGGCACACAGCACAATAGAGGTAGAGTATATCACAATTGGTGTGGCAAGCCATGAAGCAGTGTGGCTTTAGAAGCTGCTTGCATGGATATTTGATCTAGAGTTGGAGCCAACTTTGATACATTGTGACAATCAAATTTGTGTGAGGATTTCAGAGAACCATGTTTTTCATGACAAGTCAAAGCACATAGAGATAAAATATCATTGCATATGAGACATGGTGCACAAAGGAGCTATAGATCTCCAGTACATATCCATAGATGAGTAGATAAGATACATTCTCACCAAGCCTCTATCTAGAGTGAAGTATGAGTAATTCATAGACAAGCTTGGCGTGATGCAGAATGTCCACCCTCATTGCGAGGGAGGTGTGTTATTTCTCCTCCTGCTGGCTAACCCCTCTGGCCAAGGGTTCCCTAGATCAATCATGTGAGGTTACTGAGGGGGTAATAAACTTTCAGACCCGATGAGAGAAGAAATATCACATGCATATTCATGAGGACTATGGGAGTAGCTCTGTGCTACTAGATGAGACTATGACTATGGATGATGGCATGGTAGTAGCTGTGTGATACTACTTGATTGTTGCATAGTTATAGAAACCATTGAGTATGGCTATGGTTGATGTCATGGTAGTAGTTGTGTGCTACTAGATGATTGTTGCATAGTCACAGGGATTTCAAACTATGATTATTGCAGATGGCATGGTAGTATATGTTTGTTACTAGTTTATTGATGCATAATCATAGATACCGATGGATTGCATGGTGGTATCTTGTGTAGCTACCAATTGATTGCATGATATGACACTGGCATAGATTATGTGTTTCTAGACAATAGTTGTGTTCTAATAGAAATAGCTATGTTCTACTGGGAGTGGCTGTGTACCATTGGACAATAGTTGTGTACTACTATTGATCGACACAGTCATGTTCTACTGGATGGAATTGTAGTAGTTGTGTGCTACTAGATGATTGCCAAATGATTTGAGCTATAGATGTCATTATAGTAGTTGTGTGCTACTCTATTGCAAAGACTATGACAAATGATTCGAGCTATAGATTTCATTGTAGTAGTTGTGTGCTACTAGATGATTCTAGAGTAGTCAATGGACTACTAGATGAAGACACGTGAAAGATACCTCCCTAGATAAGAGGGAGTGTCGATTTTTTGTAGCTGTAGGAAGTACTTTCCCTCCTAGATGACCTTTCTTAGATGAGAAGAATATTCCAGAAGAAAGAGAACCATTGAAAATATGTGGAAATACCCTAGAAGAGAAGTTGGGCCAGAGGAATAAAGAACAATGAAGTGATACCTTTTTAGAAGAGAAGTCGACCCAGTAAAGAGCACATGAAGACTATAAATAGGAGGTTCCTTGGCTCATTTGGACACACTCACTCACACTCTCTCATCCACTCAGAAGGAAGGTGCAAGTTTGAGGAAGGTGATGCAACAACTGCAGTGGCAGAGGTTATTCTTCTTCAGCCTTTGTGGTATCTCTCTCTTGTGCGCTACTCTTGGTAGAGGTGTGCTACCATTGTATGGTGTTGCTAATGCAACTGGGGTGGTATTTCTGGTTGTACTTTGAGATAGCCTTTGTGCTATGGTTTATTTGTTGGTTCATGATTGGAATTTCTTTGTGAACGAAACCTATCTAAGAAAGGTTGTTGGGTTTTTCCCCCATTTAGGGTTTTCCCAGGATAAATATCTTGTGTTATTTTGTCTCTTGTTTATGTTGTTATTTTTCAGTACATGACACATAATTTAATGTTAAAGAAGTAAAAGAAAACTACTGCTTTGTAAGTAAAGAAAATCTAACATTGCTATCACTTTTCTTTGAATTAATTTCACTCTTTGTAGTGCATACTTTACAATGTCTAGAATAACACCACCACAAATAAGTTTAGTGAATGATTCACAATTAGATTTTATCCTCTGTGTGAGAGTGGGAATCATTTGGGTAGGAGTCAAAACTCAAAGGTCTATGA
This sequence comes from Picea mariana, assembly GCA_032191745.1. NCBI lineage: Eukaryota > Viridiplantae > Streptophyta > Pinopsida > Pinales > Pinaceae > Picea > Picea mariana. The sequence continues at coordinate 92,218 of JASDQU010735058.1, forward strand.
TTACTTTCATAACGCAAAATAAATAGTAACTAATAAAATATATTACTGAAAACAAAGTGTTTCACATTAGTTTAAAAGTAAATATTTAAGTTACTTATTTGATTAGACGAGAAGAAATTTTCATATACTTGCTAAATTGCAGATTTTGCTATTGGTTTTGTATCCCTCGCTCCTTGATAGTCTAATAAGGGCTTTCCAAGAGTAAATACCTTAATGTTGGAAACCCCTTAATTCTATGTTCTTGTTTGACACATAGACAAAATGGATTAGCTAAAATTTAATCTAACATTATTTAGAAATGAGTAAGAATAAAACATAATCTTCCTACTAATTGTCCACTAGAGCTTTGTATGTAAGGAGATAATAAACAAATACAAATTAGTGAGTTTATTTCACACACATTCATAGAGACTCACAAAGAATCATATATGATTGCAAATTTTCATTGAATCATATATTAGCAACATATTTGTCTAATGGGAAAATACAAGCAAGCATTTGTGCCCATAGGAGAACTCATCTCACTCTTGGAAGTCATAATAGCTACCAACTAAGTTGATGAATGTACCTACTTGGGGATCACACCTTTTACCACAT